>JAQIXL010001376.1:0-18601 GCA_034700245.1 Poikilolaimus oxycercus
ACTCGAACTGAACCCCGCTTATTTTTCGACGCCATCGTGTTCTCCGCAACGAGAGCTACATTTTGGTATGTGGAAGTCCCGTTGCTTCTCGCGAAATCGAACATAAAGAGGCCTGTTCCCGGTAAAAGTCGATTTTCTCAGACAATGCGTCTTAATTCTGATGCAAAAGCAATAAAAATATGATTTATTCGAGGAAAATTAAGGTAATCGTAAATATATACAGTAATTTGTGGCAATAGTTGGTGCGAATTCCATCGGTTTCGTCGAAGAAACTATGATGAATTCTACTTTTTTTGGCATTCTTGGGCAGAAGGGTCTTCACAGCAGCTTAATGCATTGTTGCTCATCCTGCCAGCGGCTTAGAACAGACGAGAAGACTAACAATAAGCTTTGAAGCTCCTTCTCGTGCCTCATCGGCAAGAAATCGTGCATATCGTGGCAATCATAACAACATCCTCATGACACTTTCTAAAACAGAGTAAAAATATTTGCAAACAATTTTATAGACTCACTTTTGTGACTGGCCTTCTGTTTGCGCGACGCTTCAGAAGATTTTTGAGTCTTCTCGACAGCTCAATCGGAGGTTCGCGACCAATGTTGCAAACTCCCATCATTTTCGTTTGTAGATAATAAGTTGATGGAAGCTGCAAGTTTAGCTCTTGTGATGTGGGCGGCGATTGTAGAACGAAAATGAGCGAATCAATGAAAATATCCGCAGAATAAAGCAACCGAAAGAGTGACTGATGTCGCATTTGTTTGACTGCCAGCCCATTTATACTCGAGATCATGAATATGCTGAAAAAGAATGTCCAAGTTGGCTGAAGAGGTCGTGAGGGCGGAATAGTAAACCTTTTCCATGCGCTCCTCCAGCCTTCCTTACGCTTTTCTCTACGAAACGTCACCTATTTCCCGCGCGCCGCTGATGTCAGCATTTCGAAAGAGGGCTGCCCTCGCTGTGAATTTGCAGCCTAAAAAGCTGTTTCGCAATGGAGACCCGGATTGTGCAATCGCTCTAACTGTTCAATCGCAAAGTTTTCCTCTGAAAAAGAAATTTTGAAAGAAGAAATCATGCTATAATCGTGGTTGAAAATGAGATTGAGAAAGCGCCCATGAGGCGGCACGCTTGCACGGGGCATCTGACAGTCTCTACTCGTTTTTGTGTTGTAGGATTTATGACATGCGCATTAAAGCTAGTCATAAAGTGTTTGTCGTCTCTGACTTTCAACTAAAGAATTCCGCGGAGCTACATGTCGTCGGACTTCAAGAACGTGCGTGCTGCTTGAAACGTGCCTGAAAATATTTTCCGAAATAGTTTTTACGACAATTGAAATCTTCTTACACTTCATTCTGCGGCAAACTGTGTCGAAATATACGAAAGGCAGCTGTTAGTCTATTGACTATGCGTCGTCGATACGCTTTTATGACTGTGAAGAGCAAGATACAGTTGAGATTTGAATGAATAGTCATGATCGACAAGCACCAGTTATAATAGCGATGATCCTCAATGCCAAGGAAGGTGAAGACAATAATGAACACAATTGGCCCCAACACGGCAACGATGAACAACGCATACTGTAAGTTTTTAGACCAAACTGATTATAGAAAGCTGTAAGCACACCTGTAGAAGTACAACAATAGTGAGCCTCCTATGCATGGCTGCTGTCCTAACGCTCATTGTTTCTGGTGGTCGTTGAAAGAGGAGATAAATAACTCGACACAGCATCGTGACACAAAGTGAGCCATAACCAGCAAAGGCCAAAATGAGAAAAGTGAGCATTAAAGTACGGAATAATGGAGTATTCGTCCCGATCATAACAAGTGGTTGACCGGTGAAATTGAACTGAGGGAATCTCTAAACAAAGCTTGTGATCAATTTTACGATTGAGTTATTCTGTTTAGTTCTCACAAGACTGACCTCTTTAGCATAAAGATGAGCTTCCTCGTTCGAGGCGTAAAGCGGCGTATAGACGACCATTGAACCGACACCCCAAGCGATGTAGAGGCCGACATAAATAGCCCTGCAACATGTACCAGCAAGAGTGAACTAGAGACATGGCAGTAAACCTTGGTGGAACACGACGAAACAGCGCCTTCTCGATGCCGTGCTGAAAGTTTAAAAGCTTCCAGAGGTACGGAAATATTTTTCAACAAATATTTCCGTACATCTGGAACGATAAAGACGTAACGAGACAGGACTGCGCTGACATAGGCGGCGATGAGGGTGCCAATAGTCCAGGCTATGAATCCCTGCAACGAGAACTCTTGTTGAACTAGCACTAAGATTACTCCGAAAGCAATGACTTGAGTAGGAAACGCTCTGGCTAGGTGACCCGTCAGCAAAAACAATGGACTCGGCAGCATCGAGCCTGGTACAACAAGTCGAACCAGCAATGACATTTGAATGTCAAAAGTGAATGTTGTGATCTAGAGCCTTTTTGAGAATTCTGGGCAAACCTGAATTCCCAATGAAATCACTCGGTACTCCAAAGAGCCGGTCTTCACTCGCAAGACGAAATAAATCGATAGCAAGTTCAAAATAACCGAAACACTGCCATGGTAATCGTAGAATGTCTCAAGATCGTCAAAAGGTGACATCGTCGACGTTTTCAAGCGGCAGCGTGGTTGTCAGAGCAGCACAAGTTCAAAGACGGACTTCGCTCAAACCAACCAAGTAAGAAGCGCAAAAAGTCACCTGTCTCTCAAGGGGTAAGCAAGCTTGAGGAGGTCAGAGCTTGATGTAAAAAAGAAGGCGAACTTTAGAGAGAAAGACTTCGACTTCTTTCGTTGTTTCTTCAACCTAACGACGAGAGATACAAAGTCACCGTGACAGATGCTGGCGAACTACGAAAGATCAAGATCGCATATTAATCGTCGCACAAAGCCAAAACCCGAACTCGACATCGACGTCGACAGCTGTGCCAGTCACCGGTCACGGCATTTGTCTTTCGCTTGGCCTTGACGCCAAGAGATTTTTCTACTTCGAAAGTTTGACTGCATACACTGACGTGGCCGCTGATCTCTAGTGCAGCTGCCATGTAAAGGAAAATGTTCAGTGTGCTCTTTCTATTGTATGTGTTCATTTCAACGTAGCACACTTCATCGATTGGGCAGGGAACAAAACTGTTACAGGTAATAACAGCTTCAAGCTCTGCTTTATAAAGCTTTATTATAAATAAAAATAGAAGAATCATAATTTATCGCGAAGCGTCGGTCGGCGCGGGCCATCGGCCAGCGAGTGTTTCCCCTGAAACCGACGCGCCTCGAGGACGTGGGTACTGCTCGAAATTTTGCTGAAACCGTCTAGGCAATTTTTAGTTTTTCATCGCTTTTCTGAGAATTACAGCTGCGATTGAGAAAATGGACTTACACTTCATTCGTTGGCAAACCGTAGCGAAAAATTCGAAAAGCCCCTTTGATTCGATTTACGATACGATGTCGATAAGCGGTGATTACTGTAGCGAGCAAGATGCAGTTCAAGTTAGAATGCATTGTAATTATCGAGAGGGACCAGTTATAATACTCTTCAAAATTGTATTATTGTTTTACGAAACTGAACTGACGCTGTTCTTGCACGTCAAAAGCCGTGAGCAATATGATGCCGACAATCGGGCCCAAAATCGCGACGACAAAGAGAGTGTACTACAATAAAATTTGCAAAGAAAATACACTAAACAAAAATCGCTACTTACTTGCAATAAAACAACTATAGTGAGCCGTCGATGCATAGCTGCAGTCTTAGCGCTCATTGTTTCGGGTGGCCGTTGAAATAAAAGATAAACAATTCGACAGAAAGCGGCAATTGTCAAGGGGCCATAGACGGCTGCAGCCATTCCCAAAGCGGCGAACATTCCAATTCGAATCCAAATCTTGTTAGTTCCCAGCATTACAAGAGGTCGAGTGGCCCACTCGATTGCCGGGAATCTCTGGAAGAACCATTTTTGTCAGTTTTTCACTCCCGACCTCTTTCACATACAGATGAGCTTCCGCGTCACTAGCAAGAAAAGGAATATAGAGAATCACGGCACCAACAGACCAGCTGATATACAGTAGTCCGTAGATGACCTTTGGTGGAATATGACGAAAGAGCACTCTTTCGACGCCATCCTTAAGAAATTCCTCGCCCTTGGCTCAAACTGACCTCGGGAATGATGAAGACATAACGAGAAACAACTGCGCTCACATAAGCTGCCAAAACGCTACCGGCTGTGAATACCATTATGGCCTAAAGAGAAAATATTGATTTGGAAAAAAGACGGTGTTGTTACCGCTATGACGTTCCCATGTTCAGAAAATACTTCAGAAAAACGTCCCGCAAACAAAAACACTGGATTCGGAATCAGTGGACCTGGCAAGACGGCTCGGAATAAGAGGGACATTTGAAGATCAAACGCAAAAGTTGTTATCTGCTTCATCTACTTGTCTAATTTGTGTTTTACCTGAATTCCTAAGGAAATGACACGATACTCTAACGACCCGGTTTTCACTCGCAAGACCACATAAATCGAGACCAAATTCAAAATTGCCGAAGCCGTGCCATGAAAATCGTAGAATGTCTCAAGAGAGATGAAGGCATCGGCCATAGTCGATAGACTCTGAAGCAGCAGTGGTCAGTGCTCCAATTTTATAGTCGAAGAGCTCTGAGTGCAGCATGAAGCCAAGGGACACAGAAGAGAGGCAGAAAAAGAGGGAGCACCTGCTTCGAAAGTAATCAACTTGATGAAAAGAAGTGACACAAGAGGAAGGTTTTTCTTGTCTTCTTTTTCTTCCTCTTTGGCTCGTCACCGCCTGCAGTCGAGCGAGAGGCAGGTGTTTGAGTGTGAGTTGTGGGTCAATTCTTGAGGAAGGAACAAAGTTCGAGTGCCTGATTACAATCATGTACCACCCTTAAAAGTAGTCCGGCCAATCACGAAGCGCTAAAGAATAGTTTATTCAAACCAGACTAGCTAAAATCCTCGTTGGGTTAAAGTCTCAGACTAAAATTTGCTGCAGAGAGTATGCCATCGACTAGCACCAGCATGAATTGCTTGATTAGAGCGATGTTTTCGAATTTCAAGGACGTGCGAGCTACTGGCAATTCGTCTGCAAAACATTTTTAGAATGTTTTATTAAAGCATTTCCAAAGCGCAGATCTAAACAAAAAAACTTACACATCATTCGAAGGCAGCTGACGGCAAAAAATTCGAAAAGCCGCTTTGACTCGATTAACAATCGTTCTCCGATATGCCGTGATAACAGTGAAAAGTAAGACGCAATTCAAGTTTGAGTGAATGGTCATTATGCTCAAAGTCCAGTTATATGTAATATCCTTAAAATGTTTTTAAAAATAATAAATAAACTTTACGATGGTCCTGCACGCCAGAAAACGTATAGATGACTATGGCCACCCATGGACCAATCATTAAAAGAACGAAGAGAGCATACTAAAGTTCAGCTATCCTCCAAAAAAAATAATTCAGACCTTACCTGTAAAAGAACGACAATGGTGAGGCGACGCTGCATCGCAGCGGTCTTCGCGCTCATGGTTTCGGGAGGCTTTTGAAATAGCAAATGCACAATTCGACAGAAAATCACGATAATAAAAGGACCATAGAGCAGACCGACGAAGACCAACCCCATTAGCATGATCACTCGAAAGAGAGCCGTGTCTGTTCCCAGCATTGCTAGCGGCTTGTTGGCCCATTCAAAATCTGGGAATGTCTGAAGAAGAAGAACTTTTTTTCGTTCTTTACCATTTGTGCGTATCGATACGCCTCTTCATTTGTTGCAAAGAACGGTGTATAGAGAATGAAGGAACCTACTCCCCAAACGACATAAAAGAAGATGTAGATATATCTAGAAGAAGAAGTGATCATGTTTGAGTGTTCAAACCTCGGTGGAATGTAACGAAAAACTGATCGCTCCAAACCATTCTAAACCAAATTTATTGATTTTGCAAGCAAAGCACATCACCTCCGGAATAATGACGATGTAGCGCGAAAGCACGGCACTTACATAGGCGGCCAAGGTTGTTCCCAAGGTGACTAGCATTACAATCTGCGAGTATTTTTTTCACTCGAAGGTTATTTATTGCAGAAATTAAAAATTAAAATACAATTTTAAGGTGTGGAAGTCTCACCATCAAACTCTCTCCGTATTGTGGAAAGAGCATAGCCAGGTGACCATTCAGCGAGAATAAGGGATTCGGGAACAAGGGACCCGGCACAACGAGTCGAAATAATAGCGACATTTCGCTGTCAAACGCAAATGTCGCGATCTGGAAAAGATTTTAAAAATTTAATTTTCAAAGCCTTTTTAACCTGAATGCCCAAGGAAATGACACGGTATTCCGCAGAGCCAGTCTTCACGCGCCAAACAAGATAAATCGCAAACAAATTGAGGAGAGCCGAAGCAGCGCCGTGAACATCATAGAAGACGTCCAGGTAGTTGAATGTATCCACCATTGCTCGTCTGTCGACCGCCACAAATGATGAGATTTAACCGTTGGATAAAGTCTGTTCGTGTGGTTGGGTTCTGAGGAAGGGCTATAAAGCCACCTGCTCCGTAAGTAATCTAATAGTTTCAAAAAACTTTAGACCACGGGGAATTAGTTTTTTTTTCAACGCTTCTTTCTGTTCGTAATCTCGGGTGCGAAAATTGAACAGGTGTTTTAATTAGCGATCGGGAAGTCAGGAAGAGCACTTTCGTCTTATCGTGGATTTGCGGCCATGCATGCGCCTCATGGAAGAAGGAAATGGATCACTCTTGATTGTCCAAAAGCGCTTGTTCGTATGTACATGCTTGCGCATCTCAAAATAGCCAAGACTTTATTTTCAGTGGAAAAAATGTACAGACAAGCAATCCTTGTTCGAAAATTCTAGTCACGAAAGAATGAGTGTCACGAAATACTGTTATTGGCATGAGCGATGGGAATCATTCGAGCATTAGCAGCCCCTCCGGACGGCGATGAAGAGGGATTCGAGACCGCCGATTGAGCAATATCGGAGGGCGATCCGTGAACGAGCAGCGTGAAGACGGCTCCAAGTCGTCTGACGAAGTCGCTTCGCCGTCTCGCCGGAACAAAGAAGAAGATCACAAGCAGAAAGTTGAAGTTCGAGTGCAGAATATAAAGGGTAGCAATGGTGTTGTAGAGACCTTGATTTAGAAAGGGTTTAGTGGAAAGTAAGCGTACGATGATTGCCAATGCCGAATATTGAAAACCCTATAATGAAGCCGGTGGGAAACGCGAAGAAAAGGACAGCGAGACCGTACTGAAAATAATTTATAAGTACATGATGCATTAATGTAAATTTTCCCGTTTTAAAGTCCAAGAAATTGCTGCAAGCGTACCTGAAGCAGAACGGCAATAGTGAGCCGGCGATGCATAGCGGCGAGTTTTTCAGAGTAACTCAATAATTGAGGTCCACGAAGAGCGTTCAAAATTCGAAAGAGCATCCAACTAATTGCCGTGAACCATCCGACAATTCCAAGATGATAAATCGTGTGAATTATGGTTCGATACATTTCGCCAGTGTTCCCAACCACATAGGCGGGTGCTTCGCCGATATCAACGTCCGGGAATTGCTAAAAAAATATTCTCAAGACTTTAAATGTTTTAAATGATTTCTTTAAAGTAAATTCTTCCTTTGACTAACCTTAATAACGAATTCCCTTGCGTCAGCACCAGCAACGAGGTTCATAAAACAAAACCCCATGCAGCCGCCTAGCAACCACGCAGAGAAGGCCAAGTAGAGGAACCTAAAAGTCTTTCCGCACTTTTAGACAGATCAGACTTTGGCTTGATTTTTGCGAAAAATCGTTGTTCCCAGCAATTCTGAAAATTGTGAATTTGTTGGCTTTATTTTTATAATGCTTACCGGTGGAAGAAGGAAGATATAGCGCGAGAAGACTGCCTGGAAATAAGTGCTAGCCACGAAATGCACTGTGGTCATTATTATGATCTGAATTTTTTGCCTAGAGAAAAAAAACGAAGAATGTACTGCATATACGGCACCATATTGTGGAAAGTGCATCGACACATGGCCAATCATGACGAAGGACAGCGTCGGTACAATTGGACCCGGAACAAATGGTCGAAAGAGCAACGAGAACTCGGCATCAAATGCGAGAAGAAAGACCTATATTTTCAAACTTTGTTTGGCGAGAAAATACACACCTGCATGCTCAAGGAAATGAGTTTGTATTCGCGTGAAGCCGACTTGATGTTCAACACGATGTAAGTTGCAATGATATTGAGAAGAAGGGAGAGGAAACCATGAAAATCATAGAAAATGTTCAAATAGTCTAAGGACGCCGGCATTGTTGACTGGAGACCTCTTGAGCGATTTGGACAAGAAGACTCTGAGACGCATGATTTATACTTGCGTTCGTCTTGAGGTTAATTGGATTTTTTTCTGTTGATATTCCATCTGTTGCACTCACATGAAACTTGCAAACGAGGATGGATGCAAGTAATTAGTCTCCGCTTCGCCGTCGACCACAGTTTTTTCGCGTTTTTCACCCGCAGGTGGTGCTGAGCGATGCAGATCTCGAAGGCTTCTCGACCAAGACTTAATCTCCCAGTTCGATCTATGACTGTCTCTCTTGCGTTGAAAGCTTTCGGTGCTTGAGGTGAATTTTAGGCTTTTATTGAGAGGGCAAAGGGGTAAAATATTTATGTACGATTGCATGGAACATCATGAGATTTCGCGAAGTGGCCGACAAGTTGCTTGAAGTGCTTGAGCACTCTGCGCTGGGAGACCGTCACGAAAGATTTTCCACGCTCCGTTGAAGCGAGCAACAAAACGTCGGCGATATGCTGGAACGGCGAAAACGAGAAGAAGGAAATTGGCGTTGGAGTGAATCGTTAGAGCCGCGATCATCCAGTTGTAGAACTCTGAATTTTATTTCATTTTTATTTTTTAAATTAATTTTCCATACATACTTTGGTCTTGAACATTTGCTACCGAGAGAAGAAAGAGAACCAGCACTGGCACCCCAATCGTCACTATGAGCAAGATGCACTGAAATAATTATGTAAACTTCTGAAAAAGAAGAAGAAATCACCTGCAAGAGAACGACCATTGTTAAACGCCGGTGCACAGCCGCCGATTTGGCACCCAAAATTTCCGGCGGACGCATAACCGCCGCGACGACACGATGAGTGACGATACAACCGACGAAGATCCAGCTCACCCCACCGCCGACCAGAAAGCCGTAGAGAAGACGAGTGAAGTCTTCGCTTGGAGTGCCGAGCATGAAGAGTGGCAGATCGCTTATTGGCACTTCAGGGTGCGCCTGAAAGTTGCTTTTTTGAACAAGGCAAACTTTTCGCATGTAGGCCTTGATAACGTTTGGTGGTGACAGATAGTTGAAGAACAAGGCGCACACCGCAGCCATCCACGCATACACCAGCGCGTATATCCAGCTAAAAGAAATAAGTAAAGGTGTACTACATTTTTAGCTGTTCAAACCATGGTCTGATGAAGCGGAAGACGAATCGATGCTCCCAGCCATCCTAAACTTGTCATTTCGTTAGTTGGGGTACTTTGTACCTGCGGCGCGACTAGAATGAATCGAGAAAACATCGCCGAACAGTAGGAAGCCATCAAAAGTGCGATTGTGATAACAGCAATCGTCTAAAAACGGTGTTTTGTTTATTGTAACGTGTGCTTACCGAAATGAGAACTCCTTGATTTGGCAGCAGACGAGCCAGATGGCCGACGAAGACGCAGGCTGGTGTTGGCAAGATTGGACCTGGAATGAAGGGTCGAAAGAGCAGGAACGTTTCCACATCGAAAGCCAGAATGCCAATCTGAAAGATTTTATTTTTAAAAAATAATATCTAATAACTCGGCATACCTGAATGGTCAGGGAAATCAGCCGATACTTTCTGGACCCCGTTCTTACGGTAGCAACCATATAAATGGAATAGAGATTCAGAATTGTAGAAACGATGCCGTGACTATTGTAGAAAGTGTCGAGGTAACTAAACTCATCAGCCATCACGTCGACGCCGACCCACAGGGTGGTTGTTGGCCGTTGGTTCGCGCTTTTAAGCACCGAAGAAAAGACAAGAAAGTTCAGCTGCTTTTCTTGAGGTCTCTGTGCTTTGCGGTGGATGATTTCACCAAGCGTCGAAAAAAAAAATTTAGAAGCAGAAAGAAAATGACAAGTGCGACTTCGTGTTAGTCGCGAGACCAAGAGAAAATATCGCTGGCTGTTACATCTGTGTCAAGTTGGCACCGCCAAGCGCAAGTTGCAAAGCAAAACATCTGACTTGAAAGCGCATGCATCTCGTTACGAGGTCGAGACATGAACCCTAATTTCTTTTCTCTTGGTCTGCAACGAAAGAACTGCACGTCGCAACGCAAAAGAAGCTCATTTTCTTACTTCTCTTTGGCCGAAAACGATTCTTGTAAAGAACTGGTGTCGAACTTTTACTGATCCACACGTTGTTAAAATAGGAAAAAAATGCTCTACAAGACGTACACAGACCAGGTGGTCTGAACAAACAGTGTACCATGAGGGTAGACAAGTAAGTGCAAGATCAAGAAAGCAATGGGGAGAATGGCTAATCAAAAATGAATCGGCAATCCTATAAGCGGCTCAGAAAACTGGTTTTGACAATTATTGCAGAAAGAAAGAAAGAATTGGAAATGACGTGCTTGAAAATGATATCACAAGGTCAAAAAACTATTCTAAGCAATTGAGTCAAGAGATTTCACGAAGTGGCCGGCACGTGGCTTGGAGACCTTGAGCACTTTGTGCCGGCAGCCCGTGACAGAAGATCTTCCAGGCTCTTTCGAAGCGAGCAACAAAACGTCGTCGATACGCCGGAATGGCGAAAATGAGAAGTACAAAGTTGGAGTTTGAATGAACCGTCAGTGAGGCAATCATCCAGTTGTAATACTCTGAATTTGTGATTTTATGCCAGTTTCTTGTTCTTACTTTGATCTCGGACATTTAGAACCGAAAGGAGGAAGAGGACAAGTATAGGTGCCCCGATGGTCGTCATGAGCAAGATGCACTGATTATGCAAACTTCAGAAAAAGCAAGAAAATCACCTGCAAGAGGACGACCATGGTCAAACGACGATGCATAGCTGCAGTTTTAGCTCCCAAAATTGACGGAGGACGTAGAACCGCCGAGATTACTCGATAGGCGATGGTGCTCCCAACGAAAATCCAGGCCACCACGCCAAAGATCAAAAGGCCGTAGAGGAGAGTGAAGTTCTGGCTGGGAGTACTGAGCATGAACATTGGTCTGTCACCGATGGGGACTTCTGGATGAACCTTAAAAGTTTTTTTTCTTAGAAATTGTTTCTTTGAATCAAACCTGATGCATGTAGGCCTTGATTACGTCGGGTGGAGCCAAGTTGGCAATGAAATATGCCAAGCAGATGATAGTCATCCACACGTAAACCAGTGCATACAAGACTCTAAAAGATTCTGGATTTTCAAAACTTCACAAACCGTTTCCGGACGAAACGAAAGAAGAAACGATGCTCCCAGCCGGTCTAAATTTCCAAAGCTCCTCAATACAATGAAGGAGTAACCTCGGGTGCGACAAGCACAAATCGAGAAATGAGCGCCGTGCAGTAGGACGAGATCAAAAGAGAAATAGTTAGCATGGCTATTGACTGAAAAAGCTATTAATTTAAAAGAACTTTTACCGAAATGAGAACTCCTTGATTTGGAAGCAGACGAGCTAGATGGCCTACGAAGACACAGGCTGGTGTTGGCAAGATGGGTCCAGGAATAAAAGGTCGAAAGAGCAGGAAAACTTCCACATCAAAGGCCAGAATGCCTGCCTAAAGTCGCAACTTTCTGGAAAAAAAGATCGCTCACTTGAATGGCCAACGATATCAGACGATACTCTTTCGATCCCGTCTTCACTTTGACAATCATGTAAATGGAATAAAGATTCAAAACGGCGGAAACGGTGCCATGACAATCGTAGAAAGTGTCGAGGTACATAAAGACCTCGACCATGATGTCGCCGACCCGACCCTCAGGGCATTTCCGGGGTGGAGGAAGCGAAAGAAACCCTTCGCTTTTATGCTTAAAAGCTAGGGGAAAGGGGTCGTCAAGCGCCACCTGCTTCGATGCGGTGCTGAGCAATGTGGTGTCGGATTAGATGAAATATTTATCAAGACATTTCCATGTTGAAAAGAAGTACAGGGACACGAGGAGTGCCGGGAGATCTTCTAGAATAAACTTCCCGTTGTTGAAGCTTCCAGTGCCAAGGACCGTGACCATTCAATGTTCAGTACAAGGTTATTTGGATGAATTGAAGGCCAGCTGCATGTCGGTGCGAGGTCGAGATGTAGACTGGCTTGTCTTTTTTTTTGTTTGGAAGCGTTGATATCTCGAACTCTGTAAAGATTTTGCAAGAAGGACTGTTCGAATCATGAAAAAGGACAAAAGAGTTTGAGTTTAGTTTCTTTCTGCAAGCTTTCTGTCTATGAAACTCGTCACTGGTGAAAAACGAAGCAGGAGGCACCCATTTTTACAGCTACACTTAATGATTCAGGTAAAGGTCAAGTGACACAATGGCAATTGTGCTGTGTCTGACAGTTAGCGACCCAGCTGCATGACGTTTTGCTTGCTCTTCTTCGTCTGTCTTTCTCGTTTAATGGCTGAATCAACCAAGATTCTCTTCAAGACAATGATGCTGATGTATCGGGTAAATTGCTGACTCATTCTCACGATGAGCTCTTCGTAATAACCTTTTTTGCAAATTCATTTCGGATCAGAAACACGTTTTTTTACATTTACAATACAATGACGAGACGGAAAAGAAACAAAAATCATCCACCAAAAAGGCTCGTAAAAATTCCACCAAACGGTCCACTGGATCGAGGTCGATTTATGACCGGATTTCTGTGGAAAGCCGGCACTAGCGGAGTTTCATCTTCCGGATTGGTTGACTGTGTAGTAGTGGTCCTCGGTTGATCAGGATAATCATCGTCATAATCGCTTCCGCGGTCTCCAGGTCCTTGTGGTTGTTGTGGGGGATTTCTTGGCTGTTGTGGGTCCTCGGGGTCTTGGGGACTTTGTGGGCCTTGAGGTTGCCAAGGAACTCCCGTTGGAGTCTCGGTCGTTGTCGTGAACTTGGGCCTCTTGGTCGTGTCGGCATCAGTGAGACTCAAAGGCGGAGATGCGCAGATGAATTCGTAGTCCTGTAATTTGCTTTCAAAGTGAGGAACGACAAACGAACATAAACGCATTGAACATTGTTCCAGAGACCGTAATACTGGTCTCCAAAAGTTCGGCCATAGACGACGACGCAGTTCTCATTTGGCTGAATCGAAGAAATTATGAGAAATTTGAGAGGAAACCAACATATTGAAGTGTCGGCTCCCCTTGCATCCAGTTCTCATAATTCACACGGGTGCCGTCGAGCCAAGCAAAGTTTGTCGTGTCGTAAGTGGAGGAGGTCATGCCGATATAAGTCGCACCACCTTCGTTTAGGCCTGAAAATGACGGGCGACCATTTTTTTAAAGGAAAAAGAACCAACCGGTGATGAAAGCGTTCTCTTCAGGACTGTGGACCGAAGCGAGGGTATGATTCGGAAATTTGGCGCATTCTTTGACGGCTCTTGCAATGGTTTTCTGGCCTTTCAGGAGCTGAAAATGGTCAAAAAAATCGACTAAAATTACGAACCTTATAGCATCTCCTCGTGGCGGGAAAGAAGGTCCACTCATAAAAGCATTCCTCTCGGGCCTCGGACAGTTCGAATAGAGCAAGAAAGGCCAATAAAGGTAGAAGACCCAGGGTACGCATGATGAGGTTGCGCGTGTTTGGTGAAGTGGTGAAGTGGGGGCAGTTCCAGGTCCTTCAAGCGCGTCTCATGTGTTGCTCGTCTCACCTCCTTCTTCTTCCCCCACTCCTTCTCTTGGTCTGTCCAGTCAGTATACACTCATTGAAGGGGAAAGAGAGAGGGAGAATAAAAAGTTCTGACGATTCAGCAAACACCCCACAAGTGGAGCGCGCGCAAAAAGGAAGACGACCTTGGAGATGGGAGATTGTGCTTAGTCAGAGCATTTCATCTCAAGTGCCAACCTGTTTGATTTATTTTGGAAAATGAATGTTTGTGAAGTAAATTTAAAGTGGGTAAGACGGAACGACTTTTGGTCTTTCGTGTTATGCTCGTGGGTCTTGACGTCGCGCTAATAACATAGTGGCTGCTTTCATCGGCTTTGTATAACTCGTGGTCTCGACTAGCATAAAGTTGCGAAAATTTACTTTGAACACGGAAATCAAGAGGCGTGCATAGCAGCAGGTGCAAATGGCTTAAAAGAGATATTTTATTCGCATTTTTAGTGACCTGAATTTTTGCTTCGTCAGAAAGCTTGATAAGGCTACTGGCTGAAGGGTGCAACGTTGACTCTCGAAGCACTGGCAAAGTGCGAAATCTAAAACGGTTAGCAAGTGTGCAATTGAAAGACACCAACCGAGCCAACCAAAATGGGAATCGACGGAAGTCTCGTTAGGAGTCTTAGAATCAATCGTCGGATAGAAGAAGACGCTGTGAGAAGAATCCACGGCTGGACGATGAAGTGCAGCTCGATGAGGCGAAAACTGTGGCTCGCTTTGTTCCAAACAAAATTGTTCTACCGAATATTGTCAAGAACGATTCGAACATTATTCGTTTGTGTAGAGATTGCCCACTGATGGGCAACCGTAACGCTGACGTCCAAGAAGGTTGGTAGGTAAATGGCGACTCCGACAAAGAGGAGCCGAATTTCGGTCTAGAGCTTATTTTATTAAATCGAAAAACACCTTTCGCTCGACTATAAATGGAAGTTTTCGGATTTTATGCATTGCGACAAAAGCTAAAACGTAGAGAGTTCCACTGATTGTGACAGCAAGGGAAGAGACGATAAAGAAAATGTAGTTTCCGACTTAAATTGTATTTCTTACGGTGCGAAGATCTACGATTGGCAAGCTGGGCTGGTTGTCCATTAGATCCAATAGTTTCGTGTCCGCCATAAAGATGCATGTGAATTGTGGTTTACCAGTAAAAAATTGAAGGCGATTGATCAGAGGAAAGAGGTACTCGACTGCCGTGATAATGGCCAGGTTTCGGTTATTAAACAGCTAGAGAATAACATTTTGTCTAATGATTCATGGAGCAACATACCGTGTGAAATTTTGATGTTGCACAAAATGCCGCATAACGGTTTGCTGCGATAAAGATGTTTCCGATGATGGCGACCTAAAACTGATGCGCTCATCGATAACAATACCATTCGGAAGTAGGTTTGAAAGAAAGCCTGAAGGGTAGGATTCAAGCCAGTTTGGCCATCATAGCATAACTCGATATACCGACACTTGCGCCCTCGAAGCAGTTCTTGAACGAAGAAATGACAGAAATCAGCAATCGACTGAATTTTTATTGTTTGCTAAGAATGAAATAGTGTGTACCAGTATTAGGACAGTCTTGAAAAATGTGTGCTTCAGGAGTTTACTTCCTTCTGTCGTGCCCAGAACCAACAGAAGAATGAGAACGTAGAGGACAAAAGAAATCCAAGAAGCTACTAATGAAAATATGTCATCTAAGGGCATGATCGGCCGCTCGGCTTCAGAGGCATTCATGTTTGAAGTTGAGAGGCCAAGATTAGGGCTGAAGGTATACGGTGAGCCTCGAACTTTTTGCGTAATTGCCGAGTAAACGGGGCTCATTTTCGTCGCAAAGTTGCGATTTCTTGGCTTCCTCGTGAGCAGCTGCCCACGTGTTTAAGATTGCGCCCAAATCGTGATGACGCTTTGGTATAATGCTTGCACTTGCTCATTACACAGAAGCAAAACTCAGAAGTGTTTTTCTAGCTGTAGTTCTGGCAAAAAACCAAGCTTTCAGCACTTTATCACTCTTTGCGCAGCTGAAAGCACACAACGTGAAATTTGGTGTTTATGTTTTTGGTCTAACATTAGTACAAGTTCACCCGTTCTTCGACTTCTTCTATAGCAACAATTCAGGTTTCTCTAAGAAGACGCTTCACATGGTCTTTGTGGCACTGATATTTGGTGTTCCACATGGTGTGGAAGTCGTCGTGCTCGCGACGAATGCGAAGTTTCGGATGATGAAGGTCACGGCATAAAGCACAAAATGCTTCATGAACCGGGTTGCTGAATGTTTTTGCAAAATGACGCGTCCACTCCAAGTATCTGAACTTTTTTCTTTGAAGAATTATTTGAGACCAACTTCATGTACTTCGACTTGTCCAAACTGGCATCAATGAGAAATTCAGCCAATGCTTGGGGCGACTTGAAGTCGTCAGCTGCGATGAAAGTGTCAAATGGTGCAGAGGCTTGAACCACTGATCTGAAGAGTTTTTGATTTTGATGGTGTCAGAGACCTTTTGAGAACAATTGGAACGATGAGACGCTTCATTCTCCAGAACTTCTCCGTGACATAATGATCACAAACCGAGTTCTCAAAGGAGAGCACGAAGAAATGGGATTCTGTAAATCTGGCTTTCTTCAGTTGAAATGGTTTACTTTCAAGGTCTCGAACGCAGTTGGCATCACAACGTGGTTTATCCGGTTCGAAGCATCTGCCCTTGAGGGTGATGTTTATGTGTCTGAAGAACCTTTGTTTTATCTAAAAGATTTGCTTACTTTCCCAGTGCTCGAATGTAGTCTTGTCGCCGAGATCTAGCCTCTCGACAATTGGAAATCATGGCAAAGACCGGTTTCGACTTCTTCAAATAAGCGGCTTCGACCTAGAGAAAATCAGAGAGAAGGAAATGGAAGAAACCTCAGCCTCGGACCACATTTGAGCCTTATCTCCAGTGGGAACCAGGTGATCATAAGCAGCAAAGTAATCCGATTCGGGTCGATAAGTCAGTGTCGCGTTGAAGAAATGCCGTGGAATCTATAATAAATTAAAATTAAAATTAAATAGTTTTAAAAAAAGAAGTAAATCGTGAGATAAATGTTTAACATTGAAAAAGCGTTCCGGCATCCTGACTGGGCTCTCATGATCATAGACAGCATAGATTTGTTTCGAGCTCCGTGTTTCAGGCGCTGGGAGATCACCAGGCCGAGTGTTGTGAGCATGAAAGATGATGGCGTCAGCGTCAGAGACCAGACTGAAATTGGGGTGTGGTGAAACTTTTATTAAGAAAAAGGACTCACGATCGATCCTCACTAATTCTGCAGGGATACTCGCATTCGCTGAAGACATCATCTCGCAACATTTTGATGAACTTCGCCCAGCCAAGAGTCGTCCATATGAGGACTAGCTTGGGCCTCGCTTTGACGGCATCGTCGAAAGTCTCTTTTTGAGCCTCCAATAGCTTCAACGCCATGCATAAATATACAATAGAATGGCAAACCTTCACCGCTGAATTCTTCGCATCGCTTTCATGGTGTAAGTAGAAAATTAAGAAGCTGGTCGTGGTACAGACTAAAGCAATGAAATAGCATCGAAGAGACAGGGACGTGGCCATGAGAATAAAGAGAGGGAATTGGCGAGAAAAATCGATTGAGGATGGGAGGCTCAATGCACAATTGTGGAATGTTTGTTCAAATCCGCGCGATTGACGGCTTCATTTTATTTTTCACACAAGAACAATAGAATTGTGATGAGTTTTTCTTTTCTTTTCTTTTTTTGAAAAATTGTACCAGAAGCATCTGTGACAGCGAAGTCGAATATGCTGCTCGAGCCGACGCTTACCACAACGGCAACCATGTAAGTCGAAGAAAAATTCAAGTGGACCTTGTGAAGGCCCACCTCTTCAATTGAAAGACCCGTTTTTGTTGCTCAACTGACGAACAAAATTGTATTTGCTTTTTTGATGTTAAAGAATTCGGGTAAAATTTATTGTATTTCAGCAGGATATCAATCCTTACTATATACAAGCCGCTAGATCTGTTGTCTGTGCAGCAGTTTTCGAGGTTTTCGTCGGTGGTTCAAGCAGAGAAGGGTCACTATAGGGTTCTCGGGGTCGGAAAATCGTTTCCCGCAAAGAAAACAGCATGATTAAGAAGTGAAAACACGATAAAAAGCGAAAAGAATGAAATTGGCCCAAAATTGTAATCTTTGCGCCTTCAATTTGCATTTACTGGCGCAAATTTGGTGCGCGCATGGAGAAAGCGCGCGCGGGCCATTTTCACCTGCGCAATTGCCTTCTGTTGCGTTTTCTAGCGTCTAGGAGAGAGGAGGGCAAGCAGGCTGCTGGGCAGTATCCTGTGAGAGTATTCTACGCATCCTGTGCCAGTGGTCAAGGAAAAGGAGAGACAACGGAAGTATTCTACGCAGGAGGGAGACAGTATTCTATGCGACTTTGGCGGTCAAGGGGAAGGAGGAGAGCGCGGTTGAAGGGAGGGAGGGAAGGAGAGGAGGAAGTATTCTCCGCAGCTTCTGTGGGCGAGGAGAAGGAGGACAAGGGGAAGCATTTTATGAAGCTTCCGTGGGCTAGGGTGGAGAAGGGAGGAGCATATTCTGTGAAGCTTCAGTTTTCGAGGGAGAGAAGAGAGTTGAGGAGGGTCGAGTATTCTATGAAGCTCCAATGGTTGAGGGAGGGGATGGAGAGATTGGAGTATTCTACGAAGCTTCAGTGCCTGAGGAGAGGCGAGGGACGAAGCAGTATTCTAAGTATCGTAGTATGAGTGG
>JAQIXL010001377.1:0-18569 GCA_034700245.1 Poikilolaimus oxycercus
GCCAGACGATAGCCCAATGTTCCGCTGGACATTGACTAAGATAGGGCCATTGTCGGGCCAACGTCGGGCCAGTGTCCCCCGCTGTCCACTCTCGTCCCGCCCTCACTCCTCCTCCTTCACGCGTGCGTTGCTAGCAATCCAATAACGTGTTTATTTCCCAAAACACAACAACAACAACAAGGAACAAGAGAGAGACAAGAAGAAATCACTAACGAATACCAGTGCTGGTGGAAGGCTCGTCGTGTGAGGGCGGAGGACGCTGTGAGCGGCGACTCTCCTGGCGGCCCTTCCTTTGAGCTTCTCGTGCGGCTTCCTTCATGAGACGCGAAGGAGTTTCTGCCTCTCTATTCCTGGCATCCGAGCTGAATAGAGGCAGGTAGTGAAAGAGAAGAACAACGCACAAGAGCTTGTAGAGAGTAGATCGAAGGAAGATTATCCAGCCTTTGAATTTCTTGTCAGCGACTCCGTCTTCGGGATCTGGACGAGGGACGAAGCCGGCGAGGGCGAGGGTGAAGTCTAAAAGAGGAGGAGAGTGTAAGGAAAGGAAACGCTGACCGAAGAGAGGCTTGTAGATAAGATGAGAGAGTGGGAGGAGCCCGTTGCGTCCTTTCTTCTTGGTTGTGAATGTGTACTTGCACATCTCCTCTTCGGAAACAATCTGAAGAGAGTGAGAAAGCGAGAAGGGAGAAACCTGTCGGAAGAAATGGCGATAAAATTCTTTCACCGTCGCCTGCTGACTTATTTGCACATCGTCGAAACCGGTGAAGATCTGCACAAGATCAGCTGCCTTGAAAGGAGGGATGTCTGGAGTGTGATATGGATGTCGTGGATCCTTTCGATCTTGAACAAGATGAAGCCCGAAGTCGGGCATCTCATCGGGGGCAGCAGGAGCGCCAATCTTCAGATCGAGAGTGTCGGCTCGTTGGAGCGCATGATCAGCGAGTGTCTTGGTCATGAATAGCTGAAGAGTGAAGGAAGAGGAAAAATGAACCATGGAGCTGGAGATGGCCGTGCTGAGACGAAGATCGCCGGGAGGCAACTCCTTGATTGCAGCCCAATCAATTCCCGTGAATCGTTGAGAGATGGCGACCAAGGACTCCTGAAAGAAAGTAAATTGGAGTGGAGAGCAAGCCTCGATGGAGAACGGATCTTCGCCCAAGTCCTCAAGAACAGCTTTGCCCAGAGCCAGAGGGTTTAGTCGACCACCAGTGATGATTCCTTGAGTTGGGTCATCGACGTCGAGCACCTCATCCTCGAAGTCACCTTTTGGCGACTCATCGCGAGGAGCTGGAGGAATTCTGAAAGAAGAGATGTGAGAAAGAAGATGTCTTACTCATCAATCTCCACCCAGCCACTCTCCGTCTGCATGTAGACTCCGAGTTCTCCTTGAAGAACAAAAGCGTTTGGATCATGTCCCGACGACTCGTGAAGGACTTCCATGTGACCGTCCTCGTGTCGGCGGTACCACTGTCCACAGAAGCGATCAATCTTCACTTCCAACGGCGGAGGCGCGGTTCTTTCTTTGAAGGGAAGAGTTTTGAGTTCCTTGGCAAGAATTGAAGGTGGAAGACGACTTACGAGAAAATTGCTCGGATCGCCTGGAAAGAAGACCTCAGGTGTCAAGGGCCTTGGACCCTTCACATTGCCAGCCCTCGTCACTACAAAGGAAGAGTGGGGAGGAAAAGGTCGACTAACTGGTTGCTTGTGAATGGCTCTCATCTTGAAGCTTTGGTCGCTTCTCGACGATGTTGAACTCATCCGAGAGACGCTGCGAGACGCCGCCGCCGCGAGAAGATCGAGGCGTATCACTCAAGGAAAGCGGCTCTTTCTTCACCGTTACTTTGTAAGCCGCACTAAAAGCATGGGAAGGAAGGAGAATGCGAAGTACCATTGAGGAGTTGGAAGTGGAAGAGAAGGCCTGATGCCACTCGCTGTCCAGGCTGGAACTTTAGGCGAAGGCGTAGAGAGGAGACTACCCGTCGCAGGATCTTCACGAGCACTCTTTCGAGTGTTAACCATCCTAAACAGCAACTAAGTGGTAAAACAATGAAGCAATATAAAGACGACCTGGGACGCCGCAGTCGAGGAGGAAGAGAAGTCTTACAATCTTTATGCTAGAAGGATCTCATGGAAAATCACAGACAGTTGTTATGAAAGTGCGATGCTTGACATGGAAGACAACTGCTGGTTGAACATCTTTCACTATTCGCTTCACGACTAGTCGTCTGCCCGTCACTTCATGGTAGTATTCGTTGTCTCTGTCAAAGAGATGAAGGAGGTGAGCCAAAGGAGCACGAAGCGGAGAGGCTTCACTCTCCACCTGTCGGCGAAGAGTTGTGAAGGCACTGGCGTACTCGAACGTCTCTACGGCAACACGTAGGATTCCGCCGACAGCAATGAAAGCAATTGCCTCGCCGTACACCACCTCGTCTTGAAGGGAGACAAAGCGGAGAATATGTTGCTGGGAGGAGGCCGGCCTCGGCCAATGGTCGCGGCTGGCAAAGACGTTCCCTTCATAAACAAGACGACTCCTAAACTCCTAAAGAGATGCCGAGACTGGAAGAGAGACTCACGAGAATTGCCCGATGGGGCACTGTCGTCTAATCCAAGGAGCTAGTCGATTTTGGGAGATGGCGCTTCTTCGAGGGAAGTAGATGTCCTCGCTTATACGTTCTTGAGGAGGAAAGCGGCGAGTACTTGAGGGAAGTAGTTCTTCTCCAGCTTTTCGAAGATCATCGTTGTTGGTTTGCAAAAAGCGAAGACGCAATTGACTGCGCACCCAACGCGCCTGAACTTGTCTGCAGAAAGGTGAGAGAGAGAGAGAAGAGCTAACCGTCTCATGGCTTCGATGGGAGCGTCCGTTACTCCCTGCTGGTCGAGCTTGATGGCCAGTCTTTTATGAGCGGCTTCCACAGCACGCGTAGACCACATTCTCGGTGTGCCTCTTAAGGCAAGCATCTGAGGAACGTGGAGGAAGAACAACTACAAAGAGACTGTCAGAAGGGGGAGACACTTACATGCGTCTTCATGGAACACATTCGGAGTCCGAGGATCGAGCCCCACAATTTGCCAAGGATAGGCAGTGAGTCCTTTGCTAGGTTGATCTTTGTCGACGTCTGATTCTTGTCCGATATCAGCCGGGAGACGAAGGAGAAGGCAAAGAGGAGACCGGCAATGAGAGGCCTTGAAGGCATCTCCGAGGCGGCGAGAAGTGGCAACGCCGTGAGTAGCATCTGCGAGAGTGAAACAGGAGAAGGCAACCAACCTGCATAACCTGGTCGCCCGTGCATCGTCGATGAGCATCGAGAGGTTGGAGTGTGCCACTCGAGCAGTAGGTCGGATACTCACAAAGGCGACAAGCGGCGAGGGCGAAGCCCTCATCGCCAGCCCGGCGATCAAGACGAAGGTCCTCACATCGTCGCTCCTTCGCTAGTCCCAACATTTCTAGGACGAATAACGGCGGCCTTCCTCACTCACCATCGATCACAACTCGGACGATTCCTTCCGCGAGAAGATGTAAGTCATCCAATTGAACGTCCAGAGGAGAGAGGACTCTCCAAATGGGGTTGAAGGCTGAACACTTGGTTGGAATGGAAGGCGCATCTGTACCTGGTCGCCCGTCCACGGCGGGAGAGGAAGCGGCAAAGTCTCGCGATGAGCGAAGACGGACTGCGGTGGTCGGGAAAGGCCAGTATTGAGTTGAGTGAAACCTCTGGCCCGGGGTGGTGCAATAGCTGCATCCGCTCGTGCTACTCCAACGAGGCAAAGAGAGGATTTTGTTTGAACCCTGAGACTTCTAGAAGTTAAGAAGAACTTACTTCAAGATCAAACAAGCCTGCCCAAAGCTTAAACCGAATCGTCCATCGCCGTCCTCCTCTGTCCAGAACTTCTAGCCCAGCGTGGTTGAGCACACGAAGTGATCTGGATACTCCTTCGAGCACCGTTTGATAGACAGCTGGAGGAAGCTTCATCGGCGACGATGTTATAGCCGTGATCACGAAGTTTTCAAGAAGCTGTCGCTTTGCAGGAGGAAGACTGTCGCATAAGATGTAAAACGGCCACCAAGACCCTCTGCAAGGCAGATGTGGGACGAGGAGAAAGGCTTGCCTCGAGATTCTCTTTGGGCGATACCCATCTGCCGCCACGGATAACAGCACGAGAAGCTCTTGCCGATGAAACCCTTCTCGAGATTCTATCGCTCTTCCGAAGGCCGAGTAGCCTTGTAGCTTCTTTAGACTTGCTCGCCCTTAACAGTTGTGAGAATCGTGGTTCTCTCACCTTCGTGAACTTCTCGATGAGTTTCGACGACATCTTCTATGTTCTCCTCCATTACTCCTCGAAGTTCCTTCGCGACGTCGCATCGGACCAGAGTTGTACGGCTTCTAACTTGACAATCCTTTATTCTTCTCCTACAACCACTCTTCAAACTGTAAATCTTCTCGCTCACCTGAAGAGTCGACATCGAGCATTCACACAAGCACCCTTCGGGGACAGCAGTGGTTGACAACAACGTGAACAAAGTGTCACGCTACGCACGCCGCTTCCGGCCTTCTTCATGAACGGCTTCAAGTCCTTCGACGAAATTCGACGCCGCCCTTTCACGATGAAAGAAGCCACGTTGAGGACGTTGGCTGTGTTTCGTGTTCCCCAACCGTGTTTCAACTTGTACGCCGCGAGGCATAAAAGAGCGTCTTCGTCTGAACAAGTACAATTACAATTCACAAAAGGCTCACCTGTGAGAGGAAGACTTGGCCGAGGCGGTGGAGGAGGTGGCGATGGGCTCCTTGGAGGTGAAGGTGATGCTTCTCTAATTGACGGTGGAGACGTAGGAGGTGGAGACACAGGTCTTCTAGGCAACGGACGCCGGGACGCGTGCGAGTACGTGAAACCTGCCGCTTGTGGCAAATGCAGCGGTAAAAACCGCAACGGAGGTCTCATACCCTCCTCTCTTCCTTCACTCTCTGCAAACCATCTCTTCTAGGACACTCCCACGCCAACTAACATTCGTAAATCATCCAACACGCGTCAAAACACACGAAAAAGAGAGAGACTTTGAAAACAGAACAACAACAAAAAACTTTCGCCCTCGGGAAATCGCTGACGATGGCCCGATGATGGCCTAACGATAGCCCAACGACGAGCCAATAATGGTCTTACAATAGCCTCTCTTCCTCTCTTTTCTTCCCCTCGACTCCCTCATGCTGAAGGAAGACGCACAATTTTCTACTCATTCCCCTTCGGATGCGCTTCTCGCTCAAAACTTATTCCTCCTCCTCCTCCTCCACCCTCTCCTCCTCCTCCTCCTTTCCTCTTTGACCGACGTCGTGAGACGATCGCGGACGACGTCCTTTTGCAGATCTCGTACGTCTTCGAGCTAAAGCTTCTCTTTTGCTAGTCTCTTCTATTTCTTTACTCCTCTTATGAGAGCACTCCATGAGGAATGTCAAGAGAGAAAGAGACAGAAGAGCTCGCGTCCGCCAAGGCGATGATGAGAAGAGGAGTCGTCTTCTTCTCACTTCCCTTGATAAATTCACAAGAAGAACCTCGTTCCACGCCAATCTCATGGAGTTCCTCTCGCCGGTGCGAGACGACGACGAACAGTCCACACATGAACGAAGACGAGCCGGAAGAACTTGTGTAATGAAGAGGAGAAGGAGGAGAGGCGAGGAGGAGGAGGCGGAAGAGTGCGCGCAAGGAGTCGAGTTGCGGGAACTCTTCTTTCTGATCTCGGCAAGGGCTGTGCAAGCATAAAGTAATTGCGAAGAGTGTAGAAGGACGTCTTTTTGTGGAGGCGCCTTCTCTTCCCCCCTTCTCCCAATGTCGGGCCATCGTTGACGCTGCCCCTCGCGCCCTCACTGTCTGGCCAACATCGGCCCACTGTCAAATTTGGCTATCGTCTGGCTATTATCGACCCCATCGTCTGGCGATAATCGGCCGGTTTGTCTGAGATGGTCACCCCGGGAGCAGGGGGAAGAGGGCAGAAAACCCTTGTGAGTCGCGGCTAAAGAGTCGATTCCGGTCCCTCAGGCAACCCCTCCTTGCCCTTCTTCGTCAATGTCTCGTCCCCCAATGATTTCACGGCTTCCCGAGGCCTGGGTTGAGACATCCAACAACCAAGTCTGTTTTCTAATTCTTCTCTTGAAATGTTCAACTGATTGATTTCAGAGGGCGATGCTGGCCAACAAGAGGCCCCAACAGAACGGCGCCATCGATATCCCCGACAACCCGGCCAACAAGGCTTGGATCTCCTCTAAATTCACACTTGTGAGGAGCTATTGTGAAACATATCTCTTCCAGGTCTATGTACTGCTTTTTCTCATCTTCATCCTGGTGCTCATCCTCCTCGGTGCTACAATCTACACAGCCATTTCACTTTATGATGTTCAAAAGGACTTCAATCGTCTTCAAAGTGGAGGTGCTCTAGGCGGTCTCGGGGTGCGTTCTTCGAGCTTTTATCTTCTCGCTGTCGTGCCTGTGCCTGCCGCCTTGCAACTAACCCCAGAATAACCTTTTAGAGTCTTCTTCGAGCAAGGAGTGTCTTCTTTCCTTCGCTTTCTTCTTCCTCTTCCTCTTCGATTCGAGCTTCTCCCTTGCCTCTGCCATTCTTTCCTATTTATTCAACTAACAATCCTCCCTTGTTACCATCAGCTCCCACGCAGCCTCCCCGTCCTCCAGATGCTCTGCCTTCTTCATCAAGCACAACATCGTCTCCAGAGCGCTTTGCTCCTCCTCCCCCTCCAGTACAAGCGGAGACGCCTCCTCCACTTGTTATTCCTGATGAACTGCTTGCTAAATTTGGCTTGCCACCCGGCTTTCGCCTTCCCCCCGGTTTCAAGCTTCCGCCAGGCTTCCAACTGCCTCCGGGTCTTCAACTTCCCGAGGGCCTCCACCCGATTCAAGCCATCGTCGGTCTTCAGAACAACTCCGATGTGGGCGAGAATGCGGACGCCTTGCCTCGATATCTCTGGCACAATCCGAAATGCGATGGAAAATGCACGCGGAATGAGTGAGTTGAAGGTTGAATGAAGGGACTTTTCAGCTACTCGAAACCTCCGTTGATTGTTATTTCTCTTGATGGTTTTGGAGCGAACTACTTAGAGAGGAAGAAGGTGAAGTCTCTCGATCACATGGCCGCTTGTGGGTCGAGAGCTGAGGTTCCTTCTTCTCCAAGAAAACGGATCGTGTTCAGTTCATGTACCCCTCGTATCCTTCTCGGACCTTCCCAAACCACTATACAATGGCCACGGGGCTTTATCCTGAGAGTCACGGTCTTGTTGACAACAATGTAAGTTGAAATACTGCAAGATATTGCTTGAAGGTCTATGATCCATCTCTTGGACCGAAGCTTGTGAGCACGAAGAGAGACACCATTCCCGGTCTCTACAAGGGTTTACCTGTAAGCTCCAGTTTCTTGATGAAAGACGCTCTTCTTCCAGATTTGGAGTGCTTACAAGAAGCACGCTAATGGCAAGACGGCGTGTCTCTTCTGGGTGGGCTGCTTCCAGGCTGGCATTGGTGTGTTCTTTGAGAAGAGTAAAGAACTCTTTCAGAACCTCTACCGGACATCTCAATGCCCTATGACAAGAACTTCGACTTTTATAAGAGAGTGGAGAAGGTGGTGGAATGGGTGAAGGAGCCCGAGGCGACTCGACCCGGTCTCATCATGGCCTACTTCGACCAGCCCGACACTGTCGGCCACTTCCAGAACACGACGGAGGAAGTGGACAAGGAGTTGGAGGAGATGGACAAGGTGCTCGATCGTCTCTTCACTCGTCTGGCTGATGAGGGAATCCTCGATTGTGTCAACTTGCTCATCGTCTCCGACCATGGTTTGAGACTTTCCTTTGACATTCAATTGAATAAGCGGAAGCTTTTCAGGCATGCAACTCTTGAACAAGACGATCTTCTTTGACGAGCACGTGAACATCGATGGAATGATCGCGGCGAATGGCGTCGTCGGACGTCTTCATCTTGGCAAATCAAGTCAGTAACAGCATTTGGAAGACTTCTTCAGAACTCAGCGAGGTGGAGGTGGCACAACGATTTGGCTGCTCTCGTGATTATCGCGTCTTCAACCGCCCTTCCATGCCCATTCGATACCATTACGCGGCGACAGATCGTGTGGGTGACCTGGTCTTCGATGGCAGGCCCGGCACCAACTTCTTCCCGTTTGAGAACAACTTTGACAAAGAAATACTCTCTTCAGAGATCAGAAGTCGTTGTTCGTGCTGAAGGCTGACCATGGCTATGATTATCTCGAGGAGACGATGCACGCTATTTTCTTTGCTCGTGGACCCTCGATCAAGAAGGGCGTCGTCACAAAACCTTTCCAGAACGTCGAACTCTTTCAACTATTTGAAGGTTTGCTTCTTCTTCTTTCCGGACTCCTTTCAGACCTCTTGAAAATTCCGGTGAGAACTCCGACAAACGGCACCTTGGGTCTCTTGGATCAAGTTCTGGTCGACGAGGCGGTGAGGACTCGAGAGGCGAGGGTTCAACCACCACTCAGGTGGGAAAACAAAAGAGGTGAAGTCAACAAAAGGATGCAGGAGTTGCCCTTCTGATGGGAAGAAAGAATTGAGAGTGTGTGGAAATTGTGACGACTCTGTGGCGAGTCTTCTCCAAGCTCGACTCGGCTCTTGTCCAGAGGCAGCCAAGTTCCCCGCACCCGTCGCCTCTGCGAGTCACTGTGTGAAGGAACTCTGCGACGTCTCCATTCTTCTGTCGCCAAGCTCCTCCACGTTGATCGTCGAAACGGTCTCTTCTCTTTCCGACGCGCAGATTCGCAACTCTTCTTGCTCATTCCTTGATGAGCCAACCAAGACTTGTCCCTTGGAGAATGCCAGAATCTCCTTGTTCGCTAATGGAGCTGATGGTTTGTTCAATCCTTCTTTGGTATGAAGTTCATAGTCTTGTCCCTCTCCTCTGACGGCATGATTCCACTGAACCGCGAGTTCCTCGATGGACCCTGGAAACATCTTCGAGAGTTGACTGACGAGTACGCTTCACGTTTCGGACGTCTTTTCGGTTGGTTCCTCATTCTTCTTGGGAAGTCTTTCTCTTCAGTGATCAGTGGGACGATCTACGACTTCGACACGAATGGACATGCCGACGTCAACAACAACATCATTCCGTAAGCTCGTTCATATCGATGAAGCTTCTAGACCCGCACCCTCCCATGTTTTCCGTGTTTTCCTTCGCTGTGGATGGTCGGGTTGGCGACGCGATGCTGTCGCCTGTCGCAAGGAGGAAGACATCGACGCGAGAGCCTTCGTCCTTCCTCATGTCGATGCAGACTGGAACTGTCTTGTTCGTCCATCTTATCTTCGCACGTTTCCTTTTCAGAACGCGAGTGATTATCTTCTGCAGCACAGCGCTCGTCTCCGTGACGTGGAGCTTCTCACGGGTGTCCAACTTCTCCCTTCCCTCTCCGACTCCTTTGGAATTCGATTCAAATCGAAGATCGACGCGACTCTCTGGTAGAGTTGGTCTCTCCTTGTTGGTTACTGTATGTGTCAAGATGTTTTCTTCCCTCCTCTTCCTCCTCTTTTGTTGATCTTGAAGTCTTTCCCTTTGCTCATAATTTGAAGAAAGACGACTGTTGATGTGAGATATCAGTTCCAGAAGACGAGTACTGAGAGTTCCTCCCCCCGTGCCTTCCTCGTCTCCTATCACTTCTTCTCTTGTACTTAGGAATCCCTTGCTGACATCGAGTGCTTGACGAAATTGGTACTAGTGCATAAATTATTATGATTGTCTTTATACACAGCTCGTAGCAAGAAGGATTTAGAAGCTCGATGGAGAAGAAGAAGATCATTCACAATAATGATCTGTATCACAAGCAAAACGTTGACAGAAGAAGCTGAAGCGCGAGCCGGCGATGGAGCAGTCGCTGACCTGCCATTTCGTGGCAAAGCCACTGTAGGAGTAGACGGAGACACAGTCGCCGCCTGATACTGAAGATGGCGGGTTGGTCAAGAAGTTCTGGTAGTCGTTTGATTGAAGCTGAAGACCTTTAGCATCATACAACGACCTACTTGTTCTCCGTTCTCCCAGTAGAAAGGCCTCGAGCTACCTGTACCCGAGAGGCCAGCCCAGAAAGGCAAATAACTGCTGCCAGATGATCCCGCGTTAATGGCGAGGTCTAGGAATGAACCGAGACTCATAACAACAAACTTCGAAGGAAGTTCTCTTTCGCATTGCTGTAGATGTCGGTGAGATTGAGTTGTTGTTGACGACAAGAAGTCTGCGCGCCGATGTAGCCATTCTTGATATCCTGAAGATGGACACAATCGGCGAATTTGTCACAAGATCCATCGGTGAACTGTGTTGTCGGGTTCTGGCAGAAGCAATTGACTGAAGAAGGTCAACTCGAGGGTAAAGGACTCACTTTGTGGAAGGAAATAGGCGACGTCGAAGTAGAGATTGTCGTCGTTCTTCGTCACATAGCAGGGCCAGCCAAGGGAGAGCACGGGGAACTGTTGAGTGTCGAAGAACCTGGAGGAGACTTGAAAGAAGGAAGAGAGACAGACTTGAGGGCAACGGCGATGATGGCCCAGTCACTGCCGGCGAACTGCCCGACGAGGCGACAGTAATCGTCGGTGGCTAGAGACTCCCAGGACTTCAATTTCGTTGTGGAGCATTGAAGAGAGAGCGAGGAGAAGAGGAGGACAGCCTTCTTCGCATTGGGACGATCGACGATGGCCTGGTTGAAGATTCCCTCCGTCTTCGACAAGGCATCCGCGAGGTTGTAGTCGGCGCCGTTCTGATAAGAGATTTGAGTGGCAGCATTCAGAAGCTCGGAGCTGCTATTGTAGGTGGACAAGTCTGCTATTACTGTAGCCTGGAATGGCAATCAATAAAGGACAATGAAGGAGAGGCGAACATTGTCAGCGACGCTGATGATGGCCACTCGAGTATAGCGAGGATTCTGTGAGACGGTCACTTGAGTGCCGAAGAAGTCCGCGATGAAACCGATTTCCTGAAGACTCAGACTTGTCTTTCAGACTTACATCACCGTAACCAGAAGCTCCAGCTCCCCTCGTCGAGTCGAGGAGGATGACGATATCCAACCAAAGATTACTCAGAGTTGTTCCACAACGCTGTGAGGAATGCGGTGGTCTCTGAGCAGCTGTTGATGGAGGGGGAGTCGGGGGAGTTGTTGGAGTGGTTTGAAGGCCCGATGTTGTCTAAAGAACCACTTCTTCAATAACTGGCCACTTACGAAGTCAATGGGGAAAGTGTTCGAACTGGCAATGTTGTCTCCTAGAAGGAAGTCCTTCATCAAGAGAAACAAACAGACCAATATCGTTGCAGATCTCGGCCAATTTGATGGAGAGCTGAGTGAGATTGGCGATGCTGTAGACTCGGGAGTGGCTGCCCGTGGCCTGGGCCAGTTGAGTATAGTCAACTTCTGTAAGACTCTTCTCGGTCTCGTGTTTGAACCCTTGGTCAAGGGCTAGGTCAGAGTCGGAAGACAACAATAAAAGAGGCGATAAGAGCAATTTCTTGGAAGAGATGTCGCCGACAGAATGAGTAAGACGTGGCAAAATGAGTAGTCAAGAGAGTTACCGTCTCCGATGGCGACGGCGAAGACGACGACTCCCTTCTCCTGGGCTCTCTGTCTCTGATAGACGACGTTTGTGTTGTCTTCTCCGTCAGTTATGAGAATGAGGAAGTTGTGCCCGTTCGGTCCTCGCCAGCCAACGGTGGCGTTGAAGGTCTGAAAACATTCGTAAATCTTCAAGGTTTCTTCAGCATCACGTCAGTGGCCTTTGCTTCTCCAACACTAACACTGATAACCCCGTTTTCCCACGAGGATTGAAAAGTCAATCCTTTGGAGCACCCCTCTCACACAATGAAGTTCAGCTCCAGAAACTAACTGAAGGAAAGGGCAGACCGAATCAATAGCGACAGCCATTCCATTGGCGATGTCGGTGCCGCCACCGTCATACACGACTCCGAGGATCTGATGTCGGACGAACTCGTTGGAACGAGATTCTGAGAGGGGGAAGATCACTTGAGCCCAATCCGAGAAACGTACGAAACCGACACGAGTTTTCTGAAACAGATGAGCAGCGAGTTCCTGCTTACATTGTCTTCTGGACCGATGTTGAGAGTATCTGTGAAAGCGGCGAGGTTCTGCAGACCCGTGAAGAAGTTGATATCACCGATGCTTCCCGAAGAATCGACAAGAAGCACCATATCGATTGGCGTTTGGGAACAACCTGGAAAGAGATTCTCTTATTGTGAGAGAGAAAGTCTTACTAGCCACTGTTGTTTGGGCTGAAGCTATAGTCAAGAGGGCGAAGAGAAGAAGTAATCTTTGCATCATCCCTGAAAATTCTTTTTGAGAAGAGAGAAAGACGACGAAAAGACGAATTCCGAAGGGACAAGAGTCTGTAGTGACCGGAAATGTCTCTGAAGGGAGACTTTGGAGAAGGAAAGGGAAACAGTCGCTTTAATGGAGACACCTCTGACAGTGAATTCGTGACATGGAGCTGATATCAAGAAAAAAAGCGTCGCGACGCTCCTCCTTCACTCTCCTCCTTTCTTTCCCACTCAGCTTAGTACAAATGAGAGCTTTATTGTCTCGAAGCAAGAGCAGTCAGAGTGATAAAGTCCTTTCTTTGTGTCCAGCTAGCGGTGTTCCCTTTTTGAGAGTCGCAAGCCCTTCTTCGCCTTGGGTGTGTGGAGAACATAAACACTCAGCCTCAAGGTGCGAGACGTGATTTTATGTGGTGAGATGCCTGGCGTGCCTCATGCGGAACTTCAGAGCAAGCCGAAATTGCTTCGAGTCACATACTCGAAGGAGGAATGGAATTTTTTTCCCTTGATTGGGGGGGGGGGACGACGACGAAGGAAGCCGTGAAATACTTGAAGGAAAGAAAAACGTCGTGATCGCATATGTTCTCTCTTCTCAAGCTCTTCAAATTTCTTCGAACTTCACACAGAGATTATCCTTTTTTGGTCATGAATCTTCTCGCTTTAGTTGCTCTTCTTCAGGCTCCTCCGCAGCGAGCATCTTCTGAGTTTCTTCCTCTATTCCTCTCGAGTAAGCATGTCTTCTGTCTCATTCATGTCTCGCGGGGAAACATTCACCCAAACGGTAAGATCTCGCCTTGTCTGAGAGAGAGAATAAGAGAGGTTTCCATCTGAAGGGAGATCCAGTTTGTAAGCGGAACGAGGACGAGCGGCGGCGACCTTCGGCGGCTCTCCTCCAGTGGACGTCACAATGCATCAACTCGAGTTCCATGTGAGTCCTCTCCCTCGCCTCCCTCAAGGCTCGGCAGACAGCGCTCGTCCTGCTGCAGCTCACGCTCTGCGTCTTCGTCGCCCTCGTCGCCTGCAACGGCAAGAAGAAGGTCCGCGCCTCCAGCAAGGCCACCGTAACCCGAAGCTGCAGAAACAGAAGACGGCCTCGGGCTCGACGGACACGGGCCCGCCGCCGCTGCCCCGGCAACCGACGCCGGTCGAGAAGCCCGCCGCCACGACGCCGCTCCAGCGGACGGCGTCCCTCCAGCAAACAACTCCGGCGAAGGCAGAGAAGAAGTCGGACCCAAGCCCGACCCCCAAGCTGGATGAGAAGACAAGCGAGGACAAGAAGGACGAGCTGAAGAAGGAGGAAGAGAAGAAGGCTGAAGAGAAGACGGCCGAAGAGAAGAAGACGGACGAGAAGAAGGACGGCTCGAGGAAGGAAGGGTCGAAGAAAGAAGGCTCGAAGAAGGACGGTTCGAAGAAGGAGAAGACCGGCGAGGACAAGAAGGACGACGAGAAGAAGGAAGAGGAGCCGAAGAAGAAGAGCGAGGAGGAGAAGCAGAAGACGGAAGAAGAGAAGAAAGAAGAGGAGAAGAAGGAAGAGGGCGACAAGAAGCAGCCGAAGAGGAAGTCGAAGCCGCCGAAAAGAGGGACGAGGGCGACGAAGGAGACGGAGAGGACGCAGGCGCTCGGCCTGTCGAAGCACGACTCCCGCGAAGAGGAGATGGAGAAAGCAGAAGAGGAGAAGGAGAAAGAGAAGCCCGCGCCGCCCGTCCGAGCCACCTACCCCGACGTGGAGGGCCTGACGCCGACGCAGAAGAAGGAGCGCGGCGAGTTCCTCCAGCAGGAGAAGTACCGCAAGATCAACGAGGGCTTCTACCAGGTTCGTTCAGAGGTCTCCAAGACAAGTTTCAGCCGAGGTCGGACGAGGACGACACGCTGGAGAAGATCGCGAGTCTGAAGGAGGAGAAGTCCGACCAGACGCTCAAGTCGCAGCAGCAGTCGGGCCTCAAGTCCGCCGTCTAAGCCCAGATGAATAAAGATCTGGGACAATATCACTCTTTCTTACACAGCACAAATCTGAACAGGGGAAAGGAAACTTTGAAGACAGTCTTCCTCTGCCACAACTTGGAACTTTTCAAGTCTCCTTGTAGATAATGGTCTTGTAGCCTTCGACGTCTTGGCTCTTTGAAGTTTGCCTTTCTCGTCTTCCCCCATTTTCTCCCTTTCGGCGGTTCCCGCACTTCATGGGAAGAGAGAGGAAAAGAAGAAGAGATCTCTGATCTAATTGTAAGGCTGTCCCCCTGCGTCTTTGCTGTTTTCTCTTTTGGCCCGTTTCGCTATAAAAAGATGTCGCGGATGAAGGAGGAGGCGAGGGCGTCGAAGCCTCTCCAATCCTGTTAGAACTTCTCTGCTTCTGCATCGTCTAGTTAGCACGTAGATTTTGTTTATGTTCAGTTTTGTACAAGAGAAGAGACTGACCGATAGAACTCTGCAGACAGCTCTAGAAGAGAGACAGAGAAGGAATTCGCCTTGAGCACCTGCTTGATAATTCGAGGAACAACAACAAATAAGAGAGGGCAAGAGAGGGAGGAGTCTCGCTGCAAAGGAACTTGACTTGACTTTCTTCTGTGAAGTTGAAAGGGTTCGGTGACTGACTCTGAGAAGGGGGTGAGGGAGAAGATGCCTCTGGCTTCTAACCTCTAGGACTTTTGCCATGTAAAAAATCAAGGTGTCTGTCCGAACGGCTCTTCCCAGAAATATCTGAGTGAGAACCGACAAAATGAGAACTTCCAGCCGCCGTAGCAACTTCCTTCTCATTTTGTCGGCTTCCATTCCGATTCAGGAATAATATCGTCAGACATGAGCAAGACATGAGACATTCTTACTCGAAAAAGATGTTAAGAGGCTTCGAAGAGACGAAGTTTGAATGAGAGGAGCGGCACACAATCGTCAGCTCGTCCGTCGCAGAAGGTTCGTCTCTTCTCCCGGCTCCGAAGTCTCTTCTCCTGCAGAAGTTCACCTAGCAACCGGCTAACCATGTCGAAGACGCCGTCCGAGGGCAAGAAGGAGGCGGCCCCGTCGAGGAAGGCCGAGAAGCCGGCCCGTCGCCGTGGAGGACGTCGCATCGCCAAGCGACTCGAGGAAGCGAAGAAGGCCGCAGAGAAGGCGAGGAAGGACGCCGACGGCAAGGACTACGTGCGAGTTCTCGAGGAGGACAAGAAGGCCCTCGACCGCCTCCCCTCGGACCTCTTCATCCACGTCCGCCGCCTCCTCGACCAGGGTGCGGCTCCTCTCCTCGCTCTGCCCTCTCGTGTCGATGCTCAACATTTTGTTGTAGAGATGGAGCGTGCCCAGGCGCCGCAGTGGCCGAGGGGCGAGTCGCCGCGTGCGAAGGCGGCGCCGGTGCTGTGCGAGGCTCGGGTGCAGTTCCCGTTGGACGAGTACCCCGACTACAACTTCGTCGGTCGCATTCTCGGCCCGCGGGGCACCACGATCAAGCAGCTCGAGGACGAGACCGGCTGCATCCTCAAGGTGCGCGGCCGTGGCTCCTTCCGCCCCGTATGTTACCGTAACCCCGATTGAAAACCGGCAGACTTCGCGTCGAGACCGCGAGGAGGACGAGCCGTTGCACGTCCTCGTGCAGGCTATCGGCAACTCGGAGGCCGAGGCGCAGAAGAAGCTCGACGAGGCCGTCGACTGCATCGAGCTCCTGCTCACTCCGCCGGTACTCCTCCTTCAAGAAGAGAGAGCCTTCAGCCGGAGGGCCGTGACGAGTTGAAGCGCAAGCAGCTCGTCGAGCTCGCCGTCCTCAACGGCACCTTCCGCGACTCGAAGGAGCCGAGTGAGGCCTTGAGTGTGGAAGAGGAGTCTCTTCAGAGTCGCCGCAGCCGAAGAAGAGCGCGGTCCAGGAGAAGAAGAAGGCCGCGCTGCCTCCGGAGCTGCCCATCAACCCGCTCGCCCTCGCCGTCCTCGCCCAGAATCCGCAGCTCGCCACGCAGTTCTACAGGCAGCTCGTCGCCAAGGTGCAGAAGCAACAGCCACCGCAGCTGGCCCCGCCGGTCCCGTCGCCCGCTCCCAGCCCGGCTCGTCCCTCGACCGTCCACCGTAAGCCTCCCTCCCCAAGAAGAGCTGGCAGGCGATGTTCCGGTGGCCACCCTGCAGCAGTACCTCGAGGCGACTTCCATGCTGGCCGACGTGCCCTTCAGCAGCGTCGGCAGTGGCGATTCCTCGGCGTCGTCTGCGAGGAGGCGCCTCGTCCTGCCGCCCCTCCCCTTCTCCCCTTCCCGCATTTCCCAATAGACCCACGCGATAAAGTTCTGTGTTGTATTCTTTTGTTCCACAACTGCACATTGAGAGGAAAGAGGAAACTTATTGTTAGTTGAATTTTCTGCTGTTGGGTTCTCTTCTGGCTGAAGGCCTTCTTCTCTAAGTCTGTGGTTGGATTTACAAGATTGTTCTTTGGAGAATGCGAAGAGGAAGGCAAATATTGTGCTGAAGGATAAGAGACCAACTTTCTTGATTTTGACGGCTTTGATTTGACGATTTTGTTCGCAAGATCCACCTCTAACTTAACCGTGGCTAAGGGTCTGCCTGCTAGTCTCGGGCCACTCGTAGAATCATTTCACTTCGCAGCTCTTACAGTCTCCGGCAGCCTCGACGAGAAAGAGTGGGTTCTCTTTGGAGAAGAGAGAGTTGCTTCAGATGCTGGAGGCGATGCTGCGAGCGTGGACGGGCGCCGTCCTCGTCCTTCTGCACCTCGCCCTCGCCTTCATTTTGTGTGGTAAAGGAGAGCAACTGAGAAGAAAGGCCTCAGGAAAGAAGAAGCAGGCGCCGAAGAAGGCCTGCAAGTCGAGCTCGGACGAGTCGGCGAGCAACTCCGAGCAGGCGATGCAGTCGCACCGTCTGAAGCTGGAGAAGGCCCAGCCTTTGGAGAAGCTGGGACCGACGACGCCGCCCGACTCGGCCATCCCCGAGGAGTCGCGAGGCCCGGTAAGGAACCAAAAGAACAACACAGGACACTGCGGAGCGAATCTTCTTGAAAAATGTGTGTGATCAGGCCTCAAAACGAGAATATAGCGCCCTAGAGCCTTCGATCTTTGCGAGTCGAAAGAAATCGCCGAAAGGGATACAATAATCTTAACCACAGTCGACTGCTCTTGATTCCATTTCTCATGCATTAGATGCTTCTGCTCCTGTGCAGTGAAGATCTTCAACGAAACAAATTGAGTTGGACAGAAAAAGCCACAGACGCAACATCGAGAAATCTAGCGAGTGCCAGACGATGTCGCAGCGGAAGTCCATTGGTGGAGGAAACCTTTATTCGGGGACGATCACATGATCGGACAGTTCAGGCAGTGCCAATGGGATGTCCTAGCACACTTATATAGGGGAGACAGTGGTGCTAAGAGAGAGGGCCGACTGGGTCACGGGCAAGGCATGCCCAGAGCAATAGTTTGGGGTCTAAGACTCATGGGAAGCGGATCGCAGCCGCGACAGACGAAGGCCGCTCGGTTGCTAGCATATTCCCTGAAGAAAGCGAGAGGAGTGCGGTCTTATAACAAATTTATGTAAATGGAGATTTTCTTTTCAGGCGCTGGATGTTGCGCTGCGCATCTTGGACAAGGGAGTCGAGAGAATCCTCGCCGACTTCGACGACGCCGCCCAGGTCTCCTCCTACAACGTCCCTTTTGGCCGGCGAGTTCCCTTTCGTGGTGGAGAGAGGGAAGGCTTGCAGATGGATGCGTTACGAGTTCAACGGTTTCGACCTCAACCCGGCCTCCGTCGGCCAAAGTCGCTTCGTCTACGCCAAGGTGAGGTGAAGGAGGAAATGGGGAATGAAGGACAGAACCCCCACTCGGTCAGCCCCGACGACTTCTGGTCAATGGTCGTCGAGACGGCCGTCGACACCATCGTCATGTGCTCCAACGAGGTTCTTCCTTCTAGCGACTCAAGAGACTCTCTCCAGAGCTACAACCCCGACTTGGACTACGCACCGTTGTGCGGCGAGCCGTGGAGGAAGATGGGCGCAGTAAAGGTCCTCACCCGCCACGTGAGTCTTCTTCCTCGAGGAGAGACGAGGATGCAGCAGCAGCAGTGGCTGCACGCCGACAGGAACATCGCCTTCGACCTCTTCGAAGTCGTCGTCACGCATGGAGACGGCCGTCTCGAGACCCGTCGAGTTCTCTCCTTCTCCTCCCACAATCCAAGCTCTCTCAGATCAGCCGCTACCGTTGGGAGTGGGCGGGCCCGCTGCCTCCCACCGGTCCGACGGCCTTCAACGTGCTGCGCGCGGTGCGAGCCAACTCGAA
>JAQIXL010001378.1:0-18568 GCA_034700245.1 Poikilolaimus oxycercus
CGAAATAGCTTCCCTTCCCCTCTACCCAGAGGGGAAGGCTCCTAGAGAGTTTCCTCTATTGGAATTTGAGAGGAGGACCATCAGTGGAACGACCATCCAATCAGTATACGGTAAAGGGGTTTCACTCCGTTCATCGATTTGTTCTCATTTTTTTTTCTCATCATTCATATCTCAAACACGAACTTTTTTTGTAAAAGAGCAACTCCGTTTGTGGCAAGGTTCGAAGGCACGAACTCCGTTTGTGGCAAGGTTCGAAGGCACGAACTCCGTTTGTGGCAAGGCTCGAAGACCTGAAAGTCGAAATCCAAGCATATGAATATCACAGTCCGTTTCCGAAGAACAGACTAGCGAAGAATTCGCGCTTTTCCTATCCTTGCTTCTTCTTCAAAATACTATCTCTCTTAGTTTTTCTCGCCTTTCACATGTAACGGGGCATATTCTCCATGGGGCGACAGTGTCCTCAACGCAAAGGAAACTTCACAGGTACTAAAAAGACAGCAAAGCAACAAAATACAGACAAATTTAGGTATCGGGCAGCAGTTTTAAACCATTTTGGTGCCCTTTTAGCCTATTTATGACGACTTCTCTTCGTTCTCGCGGCAAGAGCTAGACATGTTATATACCAAAATGACCGCCTCGACGAGATCTATCAGATGCTGTAGAGACCTCAACGAAAAACTGTGACCCAGAGGAGAAATGCCCAAAAATTCGTTTACGACCACAGAGAAGCTTAATCAAAAAGATTTTGATTTTGTTCGGCTAACTTTCGATGCTGATTACGTGTGTAATATTTGAGCCAGAAAGGTTAAGTTCTAGGGGGGTAACGAGTGCGCGCGAAAAAAAGGACAGACGTCACACTTAAGGACTTTTCGTTTTGGGCATAACTTTCGCACCTGTCGCCAAAATCGGCTGAAATTTTACACAGAGACTCCTTAGGGTAGCCCCTTCCTGTGTGCCAAGTTTCATTCGATTCGGTGCAGTAAAATAAAAGTTCGGTTTCCGTAGGGGGGCCAAGGCGAAGCCTTGCACAAGGTGTAGGTCAAAGTTTTTTGACCTGAAACGAAATAGCGCCACTGCGCTTCGCGCATTGGCGCCAATCCTGAACGACTCGAAAACCTGGCTTTGACGAGAAAGCCGAGGCCAGTCCTTCTTGGCAATGTTCATGATGATAAGAATCACCATGGACGTTTGTATGGGCGGCTTTTTTTCTGATTCATTTCAGTCGAACAGACCTTCAACAACAACAAAATGGACACGTATACGATGAACAATACGATTCATAACACTCAGGGAATTCATGACATGACTTTTTGAGACAATTCGGGTATGCTTTTAGCTCTTCAAAAAGGTTTCAGACCAAGTGATCCAGGCGGCTATTTAGCACTACGTCTACGACAACAACTGGGCTTGGGATGATCATGTGAACTTCGTGATGCAAACTATTTCTACGGCAGGCAGCAAAGTGTATCTCTACACCGACTTCTTGACTCTACAGGCTCAGCCAAGCTCACCGATCCTCGACTTCGTGGAGTTCCACATTCTTGGGACCTGCAATACGTCTTCGGAACGCCGAAATACACATTCGCTGACGTTGTCACGAATACACGGATGACACGGTTGTCTGTGAACATTATGGAAAACTCTGGACCAACTTCATTTTCTGCGGAAATCCGACACCCTCTTCAGGAGGTATCAACGTGGGCTTCACGTGGCCCGGGCACGAACAATGCCTTCCGCTCCATTGGATCGTCACCCACTATCCAGGACTTTCATCCTTCTTCAAAGTTCTGGGCTGGCACGTCACCGCAGATCGATGGAGATCCCAATCTATACTGCACATAGGCAATAAATGCTTCTCACTTGAAAGACTTTTACCGTTCTTTGTGGCTTCTGTGCGAGAAGGAAACGAATAGTCATTCAGGAATTTGCCCTTGATGTATGAACATGTTCCGTTCTCGGAGAAGGAGAAGCTTGGACGCGGCGATCGCCTGGACCAGAATGTGCACTCGCTGAACCCACGTGCTCATATCAGCCTCGCCTCGTGGATTCCTCATTTAAGGCCGTCGAGAAGGGAGCGATAGAGCGTTTGATGGCCAGGCGACTCCCTTGTTTGGAGAGTGGAGGCCAGAAGCCAGCCTTTTCTAGCTTTCTGACTGTTTGTGCTTACTTTCAGAGATGCTCCTGCTGCGGGTTCTCCTGCTTGTGGCTTCGGCCTGGTCAGCGACAGTCAATGTCTCCATCCAGACGGGTCCCGTCACTGCGACGGTCACGGGAAACATTCTAGCCGAAGGTTATGGATTCTACGGAATCTTTTACGCCAAGTCGACTGTTGGACAGATGCGATTCGAGGTTTGATTGTTATGAAAGTTGAGGTGTTCAGCCTTCCGAACTATTGGATCCATCCGGCGTAGTCGATGCGACAAGAGGAAAGCCGAGCTGCTTGCAACATTCAAACAATACCGTCGAGGACTGTCTCAACCTCAATATTCTCACGCCGCTGGTGAGTCTTACTCGAGCGAAAAACTCAGCAGAACATTACATCGACCTCCAACTTGCCAGTCTACGTTTACATCAATGGCGGAGCACTGGTGTCCGGCGGCAGCGGTCTATCCGGTGGAAGCTATCACAACCTCATCAATCGCGGACCAATGGTCATCGTCTCCATTCAATACAGGCTTGGACCATTTGGTATGAGCGTTTCCTAACAGAGATCTTCGTCTTCCAGGCTTCTTCAGCACAAGAACCTCGGTTGTTCCCGGCAACATGGGCGTCTCCGACTATCTCAACGCTCTTACTTGGGTCCAAAAGTAACGGTGATAACGAGAACCGACTTGTCAGATACATTCGGTTCTTTGGCGGCAACCCGAACAAGGTGACCATCGGAGGTCAGAGCGCCGGAGGATGGTCCGTCTCAGCTATCACCATGACACGCGAGGCCGACAGTGAGTGCCTAGAGTCACTGAGAGTTCCTTCGCAGGCCTATGGAACCAAGCTATCACACACAGTGGCTCAATCTTCGACTCGGGTGTCATGTCCTACGATGAAGTCTCCCGAGATGCTAGCAGGAGACTGGCTGTTCAACTCGGTTGTGCAACAGTTGATCAATGGAACGGCAAGCAGGATGATGTCATGAAGGTTTGTGTGAAAGAATAGCACCGAAGGGAATTTCTCATTCAGCAAATCGTCTCCTGCATGAAGAACAAGACTGGTGACGAAATTATTGCAGCCGATGCTCATGTCTCAACGGGTACAGGGTGGAAGTGGGGATACGTGCAGGTAAGGCTAACCGCTGCTCTCTGATGTAGAGAAACACAGGACACGAAATACTACCCTGACCGTCTGGAAACGATTGCATTGACAAGGCAGCCGAAGCCCGTGCTTCTTGGCAATGTTCACGATGAGGATCATGGTGGATGTGAGTTCGAGTGTACTTAAAGGGATGACTTTTCAGTGGAGTCTAACTTCCAAAATGATCACATGGCCACATACACGAGTAACAACACCATCAACAGCATTCGAAATAGCCACGACATGGTGTTCTGGAACAACAAAGGTGACCTCGCTCACAATTGTTTAGACGTTGACTTGCTTTAGACCAAGTCATCAACGGAGCCATCCAACAGTACGTGACCAACAACAACTGGACCTGGGACGATCATGTCAACTGGGGAGCGAACTATGTGAAGGTGAGGCAGGGAGTAAAAGGATCAGCTCGAAGTCCTTTCCAGCTCTGGAGCGAGATCCAATTCATTGGTCCAACTCGTCGTGATGCGAACTACTTCTACAAGACGGGCAGCAAAGTTTACCTCTACTCCTTCGACTTTTTGAGCACATCGGCAGAACCTGAGGTTTTGATCACCTTTCAAAGCCCAATTTTCAGCTAACCGACCCACGACTTCGTGGTGTGCCACACAGCTGGGACCTGCAGTACGTCTTCGGCACTCCTCGATATCAAACTGCTGATGATCTCACAGTCTACGATCTTTGTGGAAAGCTTTGGACCAACTTCATCCTCACAGGAAACCCGACTCCGGCTTCTGGAGGTATCAACGTTGGCTTCACCTGGCCCGAGATCGGCACTACCAACACTTATGTCTCCATCTTGCCAACTCCGACTATTGGCCAGGTTTTTCGCGTGTTTCGCTGCAATGAGAGAATTCCAGGACTATCAACCCTCCTCAAAATATTGGGCCTGCACCGCACCACAAATCGATGGGCATCCCAATCCTTATTGCACATAAAGAGTATAATTGAGATATGGGAATAAATAATAACTTTATCATGTCTTGTGAATATGTCGAGGTCTCTCCCTGTCATTGAAGGGCCGAAATGCACACGAGTGTTTCTTCAAGAAAACAAAACAATGGTGGGGTGCTATTCGTCTAAGTCGATGCCTTCCTCCAACTCGACGGCTGTTTTATTGACGTTCACACCACGATAACCGTTCATAATGATCTGAAGGAGCGATTCAAAGAGGCAAAAAAGAGGCAAACCTGAGTTTTCTTAAGAACTCGGCCGTTGTGAGTCACTTTATAGGGTTCTGCTAGTGATTCACCCGAATAGTAAGCAACAGTCGAGTTCATAGCTGGGAAACCTTCTTTGCTCTGGAAAAGTTTGTTTTCGTACACAGAGACGCAACAGACATCAAGATCATTTCCAGCAAAGCTGAGGAACCAGACAAGAAGAGCCAGATTCGTCAATTGGAAGAGAATGATGAGATAGAGTTCGAGACGGTCCAACACTCGGACCCATTCGTAATCGGCCTAAATTGGGGTTTTCAACAAGTCAAAGTGGGATTCTACAAATTGATCTCGTCGCTTTTCTTCTTGTCGATGCTCGGCACGTCGCATGTGAGCCTGAATTTCGCCGGTGTCATTCTTCGGCTCCCTCTCCTTCTCCGTTTCCTGCTTCTTCGAGAATTTAGTCGTCCAGTTGAATGTCGCAATAGCGGTTATGTTTTTCACCCTGCAAGATTCCTTCCTCAAAAGGTGCTTACACTTTCTCTTTTTGAACGGCTACCCCATTGAGAGCGAGGACATCAGCTTCTTCGGCAGCCATCGACTTGTAGAATCTCGGCTTTACGCAGAGAGCGCGATAGAGCCACGCATTCGGAGGCTGCGTGTCATAGTCCTTCGTGATCTAAACTGGAATGGTTGAAGAAGAGACTCTAGTGGTCCTGCCTTGTTCACGAAGAAGTCGAGGATCACCGAAACAACCACGGCCACAGTGCCCACACAAAGAGTGTAGATGAGATAGTTTCCGAGACAAGTCAGTTCGTTGCTTTTTGGAAGACTCTCAGCCACGATGCCTAACATGACAGACATAGCGAGGAGGTTTGCCAGACCCAGTCCGATCTTAAGCTTGAGCTCAAGGTTCACTCTTGTAGGGAACCTTTTCAGCCACGCTGCCTTCAGCTGTAAAGATACCAAAAACGGAGATGACCGAGATCAAGAAGGTTGGCACGGCGAGCACCATCACATAGTAGATGTAGTTCCGTTGCCAACGAATGGTCGCGTCGATCTAAGCAGAGAGTTGCAGAACCTGAAAACGTTCCCTTCTTACCCCGTAATGTGGTCGACCATCAATAGGAAAGGTCCGAGCCCGCATCATACAATCGATTGGCAGCCATTCCGCATTTCCCTGCACGTTACGCGATTTCAGTGTGCAGACAGCCTGTCACATACTCCAATCGTTCTCATAACTCCGGCGACAAGGCGTAATTCGTCTTCGCTGTACGCGGGTGAGCCGATCAGAAATTGACAGTCCTGAATGCCTTTTTCTGTCTTTCGTCACAACTGATACCGAACCTGAACATCGTAAGGGAAATAGCGAAGGTTCAAGGCGCACGTCGCCACCACGGAGTACGGTCGATTCCAACCACATTCGCCTTTGTAACTAACCTGAAGGACGGGAAAATTCTTGAGAGAGACAATAAAATGCGAACCCTCACGTAACGGGCGCTTTCGTCGAGAATTTGAGTGTTGTCAAACCTGAAAAGAGTTTGTTACCGATGCTCCAACACACTGGTCTTTGTTCTATAAAAACTGAAGATTTGCAAAACAGAGAAAGCTCAAGAAAAACGAAGGAAAAAAGACCTACGAATTGTACATTGATGTCGTTGGAATCCAAATCTTGCTTTCTTTGAAGTGAACGTGTGTTCGGTTTCCGTAGCTGAAGAAATAAATCTCTTCTCAAACGAACTCACTCAGCTGGATTCCATTGCAGGCGGGGATCGCGCCAAGCCTTATATTCGTTGAGCACGTACTGTCCCAGTTGAGTATCAGCTTGCTACAGAAGGAAGACTCGAGCCTTCCCTTCTTCGAATATGACTCACAATATCGACGAGAGTGACAAGGGCGTAACTCATCGTCACATTCACCGGTCCGTCGCCTGGCGGCACGACGTCGCCGTTGTAATCCTTCATCAGCTTGTCCGTCAAGTTTCGATAAATTTCATCTAAAGGGAAGGGACTTCGAGGAGCTATAAGAAAAACCTTTTATCCGAAGATTTTCTTCAATCTCTTGTCCGGCCGATGTGCTTATGATGAACAAAAGGAATACAAGGTCTAGCTTGCAGTACATTGCCGGAAAAATGAAACTCTAAGTTCGGCAAGGAATACAGCGAATTGACAATGGCAATTAATGGGCCGATTTCTTGCAAACCGACCACACCTAGTTAAGAGAGAGAAAGAGAGACTTAGACAGAGAGGAGAAGATGTTCGAGCAAGGGCGGACCCTAGAAGTCGTCGCTCGTTTCGCGAAGTTGTCTGTCGGCCTGCGGGCCGCCATCGAGGGCGCTTCTCTGCGTGATCAATCGAGTTGGCCCTGAAAAGAAAAGAAGAAGAAAGAGGCTGATGACGACGTCTGCCTGTACCTGTGCGAGCACTAGGCCCCTTCACGACTCGTTTCCGCTTAGAATTCCACAGTTCCCCGCCGTAGACCACAAAGACGGAACGCCGTCGATGGCAATGGCGGGGGCGCCCACATCGAGTTTCATCAAAGTCAAGAGGCGATGAAACTTCAAAAAAACCAAACTTGGGCTGACGTTAGGTTTTCTCTGGCATTATCAGCCTCTCAACGCGATCTCAGTGAACTCTGATCACTTATTTGGAGGGAGAAAAAAAACGAATTGGAACTTTGAGGAGTATCTTCACGGGTTGTTGACTTCAATTCTCGCATAGGTGCATCAAACTAACTGCTTTCGATAGAAGTTATAACAGTTGTAGTCCATCGTGGCACACGCCATCAATAGTTGAACTCCGAACTTCTGTCGAACAACAAGAGACAACAAACAATGGTAAGGCAAAAGTAGCACATTTTAAAAGTGAGCTTTTCTCGTTGTCAGTCGGACAATAAAACCACCTCTTTGACCAGCAGCCTGCATATTTGATCGTGATCAGAAGAGCAAGGAGTGCATCTGGCCTTTGGCCTCCTTTCAGCGTTTGAGGCAGCAGCCGTAGGGTGCTCGCAGCCGCTCCGATATAAGTCATGGAAAGTTGATAACCAGCTAGATTCTTTCGTTCTTGGCAGCCGTCACATGTTGAGACTAAAAATCGCGTTTCAGATGCTGTTTTTCTTGTTCTCTTTGCTTTTCGTCCTTTCATCGGCCCTTCCAGTGGATATACCAATCCAATCTGGATCAGTTAATGCCACCGTACGAGGAAATATCTTACTTCTCGGCTACATCTTTTATGGCATCCCATATGCTCATCCGCCTGTTGGAGATCTAAGATTTGAAGTGAGATTTGACTTTGGATTAGAGAGAAGTTGGCTTTCAGCAAGCGGAACTTCTCGATCCATCGGGCATAATCGACGCTACAAATGTGAAGAAAGATTGCCTGCAACATACCGACGGCACATTGGAGGACTGCCTTCACATCAACATTTTTACGCCGTTGGTCCGTCTGCCTCCTCGCATTTATCACGAACGGCAGAATGTGAACTTGACATCGAATTTTCCCGTTTATGTTTGGATCCACGGTGGGGCGCTCGTTAGTGGTGGAAATGGCCTCTCGACGGCCTCCTTCAACTCGCTCGTCAATCGAGGCCCGATGATTCTTGTCTCTATCAACTATCGTCTGGGGTCTTTTGGATTCTTCAGCACGAGAACCTCGGTTGTGCCAGGAAACATGGGCCTTTCTGATCAGATCACAGCGTTGAAGTGGGTGCAGAAGTGAGTTGTGTTGTTATGGAAACTTGGCGAAAGATACATTCGCTTCTTTGGTGGCAACCCGAACAAAGTGACGATAGGAGGCTGCAGTGCTGGAGGATGGTCCGTTTCAGCCATCACCATGACTCGAGCGGCTGATGGTGGGCCTTGTTGTCTATGACGAACAATGTTACAGGTTTGTGGCAACAAGCAATTCCACAAAGTGGTTCAATCTTCGACTCGGCAGTCATGTCTTACGATGAGACTTCAAGGGATTCGAGCAGGCAACTGGCTGTTGATCTCGGCTGCGCTACGGCTCAGCAATGGAACGGAAAGGATGATGCTGTCATGAAAGTATGAGCGCTTCTCTTTGTACCAGTGCTGCAGGAAATTGTTGCGTGCATGAAATCGAAGTCGGGAGCAGACATTCTTGCCGCCGACGACAAAGTCTACAATCACTACAACAGCTGGAAGTGGGGTTATGTCAATGTTAGTTGCACTAAATGTAATGTCTTAAGGATACAAACTTCTTCCCTGATCGATTGGAGAACTTGGTCTTGACCCGGCCGCCTAATCCTGTGCTACTAGGAAACGTTCACGATGAATGGGAACTGGAAAGTAGGTTTATCCTTCTTTTTGGAAGAACAAGATTCAGTCGAAAGCGCGGCGGCTGTGGGCAACATCACACTATTCACGGACGCTTACCTCACTTACATGCTCAACATTACTCATGACATGGCTTTTTGGAATAATGGGGGTACGATATATTTTGGTTCTTTTGGAGACTTTTCAGAGCAAATCCGAGCCGCTGCGCTGAAGGAGTATGTGACAAACCTGGCCTACGAGCCAAATGACAATGTGGCGTGGGCTGCACAGCTTGTCGTCGCCTTCAGCGACATGCTCTTCATTGGACCAACACGACGAGATGCGAACTATTTCTCGAAAACTGGAAGTAAAGTGTTCCTCATGGCTGGGAGCTTCAATACATCTTCGGTAGCCCCAAGTACAACACGCCCGATGATGCAGCCACTTTTGACATGATGAGCAAACTGTGGACTAATTTTATTGCTTACGGGTAGGCAATTTCAATTGAAATTTGGTGAAAAAGATCAGAAACCCGACACCAGCGTCTGGAGGAATTGCGACAGGTTTCACTTGGAATGAGATTGGAAGCAACAACGCGTATGCTTCCTTAGGACCACATCCAGCTATGGGACAGGCTTGTCTCGAAGAAAAACTATGAGTGTACTTTATGGTTGCAGGATTTCCATTCGACCTCAAAATTCTGGGCTTGTACAGCACCACAGATTGCTGGAACTCCAAATCCGTACTGCGCTTGATTTGAATGGTTGATTTATTGCTCACTAGGACCTACTAATACAATACTTGACAATGCATCCATCAGCTACATTCGAAAGTGTTCTTCGATTGAATAGCCCCGATAGCTCGCTGACAGCATCATTCAATGCGTGGTTGATCTTCCACGAACGGGGTTTTTGACAGGGCTGCAAGTATCTCTGGATATCGACAGCATGGCAGTGGATGGGTCCTTGGGGCTTTCAAAGCAAGAGCTAGCAGGCAGCAATGTGTGGAGAACCACCGCGGTTGCCCCCAAGAACCTCTTTCGTCGCCGTAACGTGTGACTCCTGATCGAACTCTGCGAATAAAACTTGAAAGGTCGTTTATTGGCGCGGAAGCATTCGCAGAAATGCTGCACTACTGCCTTTGTCTGCCTCCTCGTCGTCGATATTTCACCGTTTCAGTTTGATGTGACCGAATGCTCCCTATAAAACAGACCGAGATAGGGACACGCACTCCCGCTTGCGTCTCACCTCTTCTTATTGATTGAACAGCGAGCATGCTTCGCTGGCTGCTGCTGCTAGTATTTGTCTCTTCAATTGCCTCGGACACCGTTGATATCCCAATTCAGACTGGTCCAGTTAGTGCCATTGTTATTGGGAGCATTCTCAAGAATGGATTTCTCTTTTCTGGAATTCCTTTCGCCTTGTCGCCCGTTGGAGATCTCCGTTTTGAGGTATTTTGAACAAACAAAATAACTCTAGTGTCCAGCCAGCTGTTCTTCTTGATCCATCTGGGACAATCGACGCCACGAAGGGCATGCAAGACTGTGCTCAGCATGTGAACAACAATACCAGCGAGGATTGTCTTGGAATCAATATTTATGCACCGAAGGTTTTTTAAAGTCCGACTATAACGCTTGCAGAACATAACATCCTTTTCGAACTATGCGGTTTACGTCTTCATTCATGGAGGAGCCTTAGTGCAAGATGGCAATTCCTTGCCCTTGAGTGTATTTGACGCTTTGGTCAATCGTGGTCCGATGGTCATCGTCTCAATCAACTATCGTCTTGGACCATTTGGATTCTTCAGCACGAGGACTTCGGTTGTTCAAGGAAACGCTGGGTTGTCCGATCATATCGTTGCTTTGCAGTGGATTCAAAAGTCAGTTCAGACCAAAAGTACATAGCCGTTCAGATACATACGGTTCTTCGGCGGAAACCCGAACAAGGTGACCATCGGAGGTCAGAGTGCTGGAGGATGGTCTGTCTCGGCGATCACGACAACCCGCGCAGCTGACGGTATTTTGCGATTCATCACAGATTATTGCAGGCAGGATTATGGCAGCAAGCGCTTCCGCAAAGTGGTTCCATTTTTGGCTCGACGGTCTTTTCCTATGATGAAATTTCTCGAGATTCAAGCCGTCAGCTAGCAATTCAACTCGGTTGCGCGACTGCTGACTCTTGGAATGGCAAACAAGATGATGTCATGAGGGTTGTTGCTTATGAATTGGGATTATTTCGATTTTAGCAAATTGTCGCGTGTCTAAAGGGAAAGACCACGCAGGAAATTCTCGATGCAGACGACCATGTGAACACGGGTGCCGTTTGGAAGTGGGGATTTGTTCAGGTAGGTGCTTTACTTAATAAGTAAACAAATAACGTTGCAGGACACGCGGTATTTTCCTGATCGACTAGAAAATCTCGCGCTAACACGTCCGCCGAATCCAATAATGCTTGGAGTTTGCCACGATGAGGCAGAATTCTATTGTAAGCGAGGTTTACCCTCAAAGACAATAATAGATGTCAGATGCTGACCAGTTTGCCACTGGCGATACGTCACAGTTCACAAAAGATTATCTCAATCAAGCCATAACAACAGCTCACGATTTTACGTTCTGGAATAATTCGCGTAAGTGATTTGAACAAATAATAGCAACAAGGATTTCAGAGCAAGTCTTGAACGGGGCTGTGCAGACCTATCTGGGCAGTGTCAATTGGTACCCTAACGACACGGCTAACTGGGCATCTCAATTGGTTCTTTTCTTGAGTGAAATCAAGTTTATTGGCCCGACAAGAAGGGACGCGAACTATTACGCTAAAGCCGGCAGCAAAGTTTTTCTTTACTCATTTGATTTTCTCACTACGCAATGGCAACCAAAGGTTTGTAATCAGTTTTGTTGTAGCAAGAATACTCTACAGATCACGGACCCGCGTCTTCGAGGTGTTCCTCACGCGTGGGACATGCAGTACACCCTAGGCGCACCACAATACAACACATCGGATGACTTGACGACGTATGATTTGATGGGCAAACTTTGGATCAATTTTATCCTCTATGGGTATGCTTCTCTAGTGTTGCAACCTTTTCAGAAATCCGACGCCAACGTCTGGCGGTCTTCCGACTAGCTTCTCTTGGCCAGAAATAGGCGTGAATAATTTCTACGCATCCCTTGGTCCACGGCCTTCTCTAGGACAAGTTAGTGATTGGAGAGTATGCATGACGCTTTGCAGGATTTTCATCCAACTTCCAAGTTCTGGGCGTGCACAGCTCCGCAAATTGACGGACATCCAAATCCGTACTGTTCTTAATAAAAGTTCCCCCTCTATGTTGTAAATATGTCTTTTTGGGCATCGTGTTCCAAAAGGATAGATCACAGTTCACAAGAATGCGGCTTCCAAGGCGCATTCACTGCACCACGTGCACTCTTCTTCTCCCATTCTGACCGAAAGAGTGCGATAGCGACCAACAGTTGCATCGGTCGCCGGCTTTTGAACCGCGTCGGCAGAAGCGGTTCTTTTCGACATGCTCGTCGTTCTGCTGCTTCTTTCCGGACTTGTTTCGGTCGATGCGGCCGCGACGGTCAACATTTCAATTCAAAGCGGTCCTGTGAGTGCCATCGTTCGTGGAAACGTCTTGACTAATGGCTACGTCTTCTACGGCGTCCCGTATGCTCAACCTCCTGTAGGCGACCTCCGTTTTGAGGTATTTTCTAGCCGATTTCAAGTAACGCCTTCAGCAAGCTGTCCTCCTCGACCCGTCCGGCACCATTGATGCAACTCATCCAAAACCTGGATGTCTCCAACATGAGAATAACACCGTGGAGGACTGTCTGGACGTCAACATCTTCACCCCATTGGTTCAACCTTTTCAGACGTACTAGAGAGACCTCAGAATGTGACATCGAGTTCGAACTTGGCCATCTACGTATGGATTCATGGGGGATCTCTCACAAGTGGAGGCAACGGTCTGGCCTCGTCGTGTCTTGACAGCCTCGTCAACCGCGGGCCCATGATCATCGTTTCCGTGAACTATCGTCTTGGACCGCTTGGCTTCTTCAGCACAAGAACCTCGGTTGTTCCGGGCAACATGGGTCTCTCAGACCAGATCATGGCATTGCAATGGGTACAGAAGTGAGTTTTCTATCTTCGTTGCGAATATAAACTCAAGGTACGCCCGTTTCTTTGGTGGCAATCCCAACAAGGTGACGATCGGAGGGTGCAGTGCCGGAGGGTGGTCCGTCTCGGCCATCACTATGACCAGAGCAGCGGATGGTGGGTTTTGCCCATTAGAAGGGAAATGTTCCAGGTTTGTGGCATCAAGCGATCCAAGAAAGCGGCTCGATTTTCGACTCTGCCGTTATGTCTTACGACGAAGTGTCAAGGGATTCGAGCAGAAAACTGGCGGTACAACTCGGTTGTGCAACTCTCGACCAGTGGAATAGCAAGCAGGACGATGTCCTGAAGGTGAGAGTAGTCTTCGAAAGCATTGTCTTCAGCAAATCGTCGATTGTCTCAAGAGCAAGACCGGCGATGAGATCATTGCGGCCGATAATCACGTATCTACGGGATCGGGCTGGAAGTGGGGATACGTTCAGGTTCGTCTCTCTGAAGTTCTCGGAGTCTTTCTAGGACACAAAGTTTTACCCTGACCGCATCGAGAAAATTGCGCTTACCCGGCCACAGAATCCCGTCATTGTCGGCGATGTTCATGATGAAGGAGAAGGATCAAGTTTGTTCTCATTTTGGCTGATGATGAAAGAGTGATTCAGTCGAAGCGGCCGCAGCCGCGGGAACAATGTCCGCCTACACGAAGAGTCTTCTCACGAGATCCATCAACACTTCGCATGACATGGTCTTCTGGAATAATTCTCGTTCGGACTTTTTCTTTCTCAGGATCAGTCATTTTTCAGAACAAATCATTGCCGCTGCTATTCAAGAGTATGTAGAAAGCACGGGCTGGGAAGACAACGACAATGTGAATTGGGCCGCGCAATACGTCAAGGTATCTTCGCAAGCAATAAATATTCATTTCGATTAAGTTCTGGGGTGAACTGAGGTTCATCGGACCTGCACGCAGAGACGCGAATTACTGGGCAAAAACTGGAAGTCGTGTTTACCTCTACTCTTTCGATTTCCTTACACCTCTCTGGGAACCGAACGTTAGTTCTGCTCCTCGAAAACTTTTCAGATCACGGACCCTCGTCTCCGCGGAATTCCACATGGGTGGGAGTTACAGTACATCTTCGGCACTCCGCATTACAAGACTCCCGATGACTTGACCACTTTTGACGTTACGAGCAAGCTCTGGACAAACTTCATCGTTAACGGGTTGGATTCATTTCTGTGGAGAGTTTCTAGTAATCCAACACCGTCGAGTGGAGGCATCAATATGGGCTTCACTTGGCCTGAAATCGGCTCCAACAACGCTTATTTGTCCATCGGACCAAAGCCATCAGCAGGACAAGTTCGTTCCGGTGTTAGGCGGAAAGCTTGCAGGACTATCACCCCTCGTCGAAATTCTGGGCCTGCACCGCTCCACAAATCGATGGACATCCAAATCCTTATTGTTCATCTTAAAAGACGTGAAAGTGTAAAAAATACGTTGATGCCGATGTTTTCTTGGACGGCAAGGGTGTGTCCTCTGCCTGCACTTGCAACGGCTCTTCCCTCGAGAGTAATAAGCGATCCTTGCCCGCACAGAGAACACAACAAAGAGGGTCGAAGAATTCGATCTCGCGGCCGCTTGATTGCTCGTCCACGAGAGTCCTCGACTGAACCCATTGAGCCACGTGCCCGAGAAGGCAGTAAAGCGTGACACAGGCAGATAAGGAAGAGGGAAGAAGCTCGACTTTGAACCTCTGCACTAGTATTCGATCATCAGTTGTGCTTTCGGTCTTGCAATGCGTTTGCTAGTCGCATTTTTGGTCCTGTTACCTCAATGTTGGTCGTCATCGACAGTTGATGTTCCTATTCAAAGTGGATCAGTGAATGCGACAGTTCGAGGCAACATCCTCGCCGGAGGTTACATGTTCTACGGTGTTCCCTTTGCTCAACCGCCGACTGGAGATCTTCGTTTTGAAGTGAGCTTTCATGAAAGTATTCGCTGACACTATTCGTTTAGCAAGCGGTACTGATGGATCCTTCAGGACTTATTGAAGCGACAAATCCTCATCGAGGCTGCCTTCAACACGAGAACAACACTGTTGAGGATTGTCTCATCGTCAATATCCTCACTCCTCATGTAGGCTTCAAAAGTAAAAAAGACGTCTCAGAACGTGACACCGGCGTCAAACTTTGGTACACTCGTATGGATCCATGGTGGTGCGCTCATCGAAGGAAGCAACGGGCTTTCGTCCTCGGCCTTTAATGCCTTGGTCAATCGAGGACCTATGGTCATTGTTTCGATCAACTATCGGCTTGGACCTTTTGGATTCTTCAGCACGAGGACATCGGTCGTTCCTGGCAACATGGGGCTTTCAGATCAAGTTGCTGCCCTTCAGTGGGTTCAGAAGTGAGCTTGCTCTTTTGAGAGACAAAACTTTCGGCAGATACATTCGCTTCTTTGGAGGCAATCCAAACAAGGTTACAATCGGTGGTCATAGCGCTGGTGGATGGTCTGTGTCGGCACTCACAATGACTCGACAAGCAGACGGTCTGAAACGTTTTCTCGTTCAACTGGTTCAAGGTCTGTGGCATCAAGCAGTCCCACAAAGCGGCTCAATCTTTGACTCAGCTGTCATGTCTTACGATGAAGTCTCTCGAGATTCCAGCAGAAGATTGGCCATTCAAGCCGGGTGCGCCACGGCTGAGCAGTGGAATGGCAAGCAGGACGATGTCATGAGACAAATTGTCGCCTGTCTGAAGAACAAAACTGGTGACGAGATCATCCGAGCTGACAGTCTTGTGAATATTGGCACCAGCTGGAAGTGGGGCTATGTGCAGGTTTCAAGTCCTTCTTTCTTCTCGATGATCTCTTAATAAGGACACAAAATTCTACCCCGATCGCCTCGAGGACATCGCCTTGACTCGCCCGCCGAACCCCGTCATGATTGGTGTCTGTCATGATGAGGACGAGTTGTTGAGTGAGTCAAAAGAAACTCAAAAAAGTTTTTTTAGGTCAATCACACGCAGCAAGTGGTTCGATTTCGTCTTACACAGAGGGGTTTGTCTACCATCAAATCAACACTTCTCATGACTTCACCTTCTGGAAAAACATGCGTAAGAGAAAAAATCCACTTGCGTTATGAGTCCTTTCAGAACAAGTCATTGACGGTGCCCTGCAACTTTATGTGACGAGCACTGGCTGGGACGCTAATGATAACGCGGACTGGGCGGCGCAGTACGTCAAGTTCTGGAGCGAGATGAAATTCATCGGGCCTGCTCGACGTGACGCAAACTATTACTCGAAGACTGGCAGCAAGGTGTTTCTCTACTCCTTCGACTTTCTCACACCTCTTTGGGAACCAAATGTGGGTTTCGCTCTTGCTAGGCAAGACAAGACTCTAGATCACGGATCCTCGACTTCGCGGTGTTTCTCATGGATGGGAGCTTCAGTACATCTTCGGAACACCGCGATACAAGACCGACGATGACATGACCACCTACGACCTAATGAGCAAACTCTGGACCAATTTTATTCTCAACGGGTACGTTTTTCTCAAAACAAAGAACAACTTTCAGGAATCCAACTCCGGCCTCTGGAGGAATAGCCACGGGCTTCACGTGGCAGGAGATCGGCGCCAATAACGCGTTCGCCTCACTTGGACCTCGCCCCGCAATGGGACAGGCAAACCATCTCATTTTTTTGCTATAACTTTCAGGATTTCCACTCAACATCAAGCTTCTGGTCATGCACAGCACCAAAGATCGATGGGTATCCGAATCCGTATTGTTCCTAAGCTGAGAATAAATATTTGCTTTGATGCACTATTATGCTGTAACTAGGAGTCTTATGCTGCGAGGCGAAGAACTCCAAGTCGTCAACTCGTTCGTCTACCTAGGCCGCGAGATCTCCTTCGAAGGCGGAATGAAGCGAGAAGTTAGCCGAAGAATCTCCGCTGGTTGGAACGCTTTACGTCGACACAAAGACTTCTTCACAAACCGTGCCGTCCAAATGACCTTCAAGAGGAAGCTCTTCAATGCCTGTGTTCTACCGGCTCTCCTCTACGGTTGCGAAACTTGGGCTTGCACCGAAACCGACTGGAATCGTCTTGAAGTCACCCAGCGACGCATGGATCGAGTGATGACAGGCACCACTCTTCACGATCGTTGGCCGATAGAACGACTGAGAGGTGCAACAAGGACGATGTCGGTCTGGATGGAAGGAAAGCTGAGGAAGCGAAACTGGGCGATGAAAATAGCAAGAATGAACAGCGACGAGTGGCCGAGAAGTATCACCGACTGGAGGCCGCGGAACTTCAAACGAGGAAGAGGACGACCGAAGACGCGCTGGGGGGACGACAACGTCAAGAACCACGGAGCCGCCTGGATGAGGATCGCCGTCTACGACCCCGAAAACTTCACTCCATGACGTGGCGCATGAAACTGTGCAGAACCCCACGAATAAACTTGAAACATGCGATAATGGACTATCAGTGGCACAATCAAGCAAGGCTTCTATGTATTGTAATCATGTTTTGTAAAGCTTTTAGGATCGCGACATTTACCGGAGCTGACATTCCGTTGGAGAATTCGTTTCTTAGGCACGAATGCTTTCTGCAGTCTCTGGACTGTCATTGCAAAACTGAGAAGCCACCAGCAGTCCAAAAAAATTTCGTCCGGCCAAACTTCACCCTTCTAAAATTTCGTTTCTTTTAGGGCTTTTAGAGAAAACCAAACTTCCCCTTTTTACGAGAAGTTTTTTTAAATAGATGTTGACTTTTTTTTACCTCTTATAATGGACGTATATTTTCCAGTTTTACTTCTGCTTTCCAGACGTTGTAAGAGGGATGACTAGGGATCAAGATTTCTTACATGGTTCGCTTCGTTGCGAACGGAGATAGACGGCGAATAAGCGTGCAGCGGATGTTGCTAAGTGGGTTTGTCACCAAGGAGAACTCCAATCACAGTTCGAATGCTTCAAGGAACATTACATATGGCTTTGACGTTGTAGCTATGGGGCTTCTGAGACTTCTGAAATGCGTGAACGATAAGAGACTCGATGAAGAGAATGTTGCTCTTTGAAAAATTCTGTTCTTTGCTATTTTCTTTGAAAATAAAGAACGCGTTGAAAGCGTGCAGAAATGGGTCAAGGGAAGGACACTTTTCGACCCCCGCCGTTTGAAATGAGCCTGAGACCCCTAGATGCAGTTTTTCACGCTGATTCCGAATCTGTTTTTAGTTTCTGCCGCCGCCCTCATGGTGCAGGGATACGGGCGATTTTAGTTTCGGACATAGGTTTATGAGGACGTGGAAATAGCATGCATGTGGTGTGAGTACGTATTGTCTCTTCGTGCAACATTGCCAAAATAACAATCGAATCAATCGAGCATCATGTGTTATAGAGGCATGAAGCCTCATCACTTTTTGGAAAAGTCTCAACATCCTTCAACCGTCAAAAAAAGTTCACAGAGGATAGCCTTTTTCATCATAGTCCATCGTCAAATGTCGACATCGAGAAAGCGAGAGTTGTCTGGGATCTCCCACTTGCTCCTTTTACAAGAGCACATTTCATTTATTCCGTTTTTATTGCTTTGATCATTTGCTCTCTAAATTGCTAACTTCTGTGAGAAGAAGCAGTTGCTTCGCTCAAGTTTGTAGAACTACAGGGTGTCCCAGTGGATTCCGACAGTTACGAAATGCGATTTATCGCACACCATTCAACCGATTTTGATGCGGTT
>JAQIXL010001379.1:0-18543 GCA_034700245.1 Poikilolaimus oxycercus
TGGCAGAGGAGCAAACCTGAGTGACTTGGAAGAGTTCAGTTGGCGTCTGCTGACAAGTGCGCACTCGTTGACCGTTCGTGACACTCAGACACTCCAAAGGATAGAAGTGCATTTCACCACGGATTTCGTTTATAACCACTGGAGCATGGGGATATCTAAACGCCACTGAGATAATTCCGAGTGAACTAACTGCAGGACTTTGGAATAGGTATCCAAGAAATGTTGCTCCACAGTGATTTTCGACTTCTTGTCGTTCGGGTTTTTTAAGAATGTCGTTGTTCGAGCACTACCCGAGTGCACTCCGTGAATTCGAAAGACGTAGCGACCCTTCGCCCAATCATTTCGAACAAGCAGCACTAAAGCAAGTGATTTGAAACAAAGTGTTGCAACTTACGGCGAAGCCCTCGGTCCAACTTGCTTTTGACGTCTTCAGGAAGCACAGCGCCTTCTTTGAAATCGCGATATTCACGCGGAACCATTGAAAGAACCTTCTTGAGCAAGGCTTTCGGATCGTGAATAACGGTCTTCTTGGCTGCAAGCCCGAGTCTTTGTCAGCATCGCACCATCCTCACCATCAACATTAATACCAATGTTGCGACTTCCAAAGCCCTTAGGCCCTTCCACATAAAGGATCTCCTTGACATGTCCAACGAACATCGTCTTTCCTTCTCCCAAGTAAGGCGCGTCTTTCTCTGCATAGCCATGGGTCCACGGCTTGCGATCATAGGCGACACCTCGTGGGTAAACGAAGAAACCTTTCCTGGAAAGAAATGCAATTATGAAGACGAAACAGCACGAACGGGTCACGAATTGGCGACTGTGATGTAGCAAAGTCGATGACTGTGAAATTCTCTTTCGAAGCGACTGCATTGGGACTGGACAGGTAACTCCAAATGTTTTCCAACTAAAACACTAAACGTCTCAAAACAAAACAAACTTCAAGAAACCTTTCGATGGAATTCGAAGGTAACTTTGACATCATCAAATGTTTTGAGATCATCCTCGTCTAGTTCCGCTGGTTTCAGGCTGTATTCCACCTAAAGAATTAGCTGAAACAAAAGTCCGACACGCTACCTGCTTCTTGAAACCCAATTCCTTCTTTGATGCGAGAACGTTGCGACCGTTAAACAACACCATGAAAGGATCGCCAAAGAGTCGACGGTCCTTTTGAATGACGGCGTTCACTGCGACCACGCACTTCTCGTGACGATCTGGCTCGTGGAAGCTGAAAACAGATTCATCGCCGACGATTACAAAAGCCAACTTGAAATTGCTGCTGATGCTGAAGTCGACCTCAACAACGGGGTTCTTCCTCACGCCGATCACATGCACGTCATAGATGAACATGGGGCAAGATTCTTCCGGAATCAGACCAAACAAGTTCGAACGAACTCCAACCGCCTGACCTTTGTTGCCTGGCTCTATCTTCGTTGGAACGTACTCCACTTTCTAAAACGTGCGTTGGGAGGAAGAAAATTACTTACCAGATCTACGGCGTCCTTCTTTTCTCTTATCTTCCTGAACTCTTCCTTGATATTATCAAAGTTCATATTTGCCATCTCATACGGCTCATGACCGCGTGAGTTAGGATCCATAATTCGGGATAATAAACCTGAAAAAGACAAGTTGAGTAAATGCGCTACTATTCTATGCAGTCAAACGAACAAAAGCCAAAAAATAAATTACGTTCGATATACGATAGTTAACTAACTATGGACATAAGGTAAAGCTCTCGTAACCTGCGCAACGTCCCCAAAGCATAAAACGCAGCCCTAACATGAGCAGACGGAACGAATTTAGGCCAAAGAGAAGCTTGTCGACGATTGTTTTTTTGTTTCCGCGTTCAGAAACTTTTGTGAGATTGTTTTCGTTGCGAGAGACAGAGTCAGAATTTCGATACGGTATAAATCAAACACAAAAATTTCGCTAACGTTCGCCTCGGGATTTCCAGAGTACGGCTTGCAAAACTGGAGTTTTCTCTAGAACGACCTTCTATCCGCTTTATTTTCTCCTTGAAAACAACACAAGTCAACAACATCAACAACAATGCGAAGAGTTCATGAAGTGGCGAGAGAAAGAAGAGTTACTCGGCGACAAGAGTGTTCACTGATTCATAGACTTCATCGTAGAGCTCTCTGGAAACTCAGATCTCAATTGTATACTTGAGTAGAAACAGACTTGTAATCATCATGCGGTTTGACGAGAAGAAGGATGGAAGGTCTGCGATGCCCGCAAGCAAGTCCGAGATGCTCACGCGAGGGAGCGAACACGTACGGGAGATCCTTCTCCTCGCACCAAGCAGGAATGTGAGAGTAGATGTCGATGGGCGACACGTTGCCTGCAAGCAGTCGAATGGGTAGAGAGAGCACGAACCAGCAAGGACAACGATGCCCTTCTCGTTGCGACGAATTGCCTTGTGCACATCGGAGATGCCTTGACGAAGATAGCCCTTCTCCTTCGACGCCTTCTTCAGCAGTTTGTACACCTTCTTTGCGAGCTTCCTGCTCGCTAGCGGCTTTGCAATTGGGTTCACCTAAAAGAGACACCAACTAGACGCAAACAATCTTGTACCAATTCACAAAGTGCAGCATACTCGTCCTTCTCTGTGCTCGGCGCACCGAGTTCCGATGGGGCAGTTGTGTCTGCCGTTCCATTGAGATCCACATCGTCTTCAGCCTTCCTCTTACCCATGTCGAATTCTGAACAAAAGATTGGCCTCAAGCCTTTTCCAAGTCGGTACTCTCGTGGATAGAAACCAGAACACCACAAATTCGTTTAAAATCAGCTTTATTTCTCAAGTGAAGAAACAAGCAACCAACGGCAACAACGGGCCACCAAAGACAGCGCTTTGGTTTTCCAACAACAAGTGGACCAAACTCTAACTTTTTCTCTCATAAACTCCTCAGCAAAAGAATGGAATAGAATTTCAAACGTCTCAACTCGTAAACATGTTAGCAACAACTACGAAGTGATTCATTCGCTGTCGAACTTGATGGAGTTGGACGAGAGGCTGATCTTACCACCTGCATAACTTCCACGCTTCTTCTTTGTCTTCTCATGACGGAAGCCTTTTCCTTGAGTCTTGCTCAGATCAGCGTGTGCTTTCCTTCCCCACTCGTCGTGGTTCTGCAGTAACTCTTGCATAAGAACCAAAGTGTATAGAACACTCACCCCCTGGAACGAGTTGTCGCGGAACTTCTCGTCGAGTTGCTCTTTGCGAACCTGAACACGTCGAAACGGTTCATTGCTCTTTCGTCCTCCCTGAAACAACCGAATTAAACAATTACTTCAATTTAGGTGCATTTGTATCGCAATTTAGTTCGCATGAAAAGCGCACCTTGGTGTTTTTATCAACTCCGTTTTGCTGCAGAACTGCGTCGTTTTCAGCATTGCTCCCATCGCCATTCTCGCCCGAAACTGCATCTACCTTCTGTGCCTTTGCTCCCGTGTCGCTCTCGGAATCAGAAGAATCTTCGTCTTGAGCAGCAGATTTGACGGCTGGTTTCTTCGGAGCAACTCCATTTGGACGCTTTGGGGCCTCGTCTGGAAAATAAATTAGCTCTACTATCGACCCACCTTCAGAATCAGACTCGTCAGAGGATTCTGCCTTCTTTGTCTTAGGTGACGGAGCTGTCTTCGCTCCTGTGGCTGGCTTGGAGAGAGCTGGGCGTTTCGCAGCCGGTTCATCCGAATCAGACGATTCGGACGAACTAGCAGGCTTCTTCGACGTTGACGCATTCTTGACAGGAGCCACTTTGGAAGCTGGTGTTTTAGGCTGATCGTCATCACTATCAGACTCGGATGAAGAGCTGTCCTTCTTCGGAGTCGCCTTTGCGTTAGCCGCTGGCTTGGCAATCGTCTTGCTTTTAGCAGGCTTTTCGTCTGCAAGAGATCTGTCGAAATCTCAATCAAGCAAACCTTCAGAGTCGTCCGATTCGGACGATTCAGCTTTCTTGACCGCCGGTTTCTGTTGAGGAGTCTTTGGCTGAGGCTTCTTTGGCTCTTCATCACTATCCGACTCGGAAGAGCTCTCCTTCTTAGAACTCGCCTTCGGAGTAACTTTAGCCGCGGTCGCCGCAGAAGTCTTTTTCGGAGCAGGTTCGTCTGAACAACATTAGTCGTCAGTGATACAAACCATCAGAGTCTGAATCAGATGAAGACTCGGCCTGCTTCTTGGCGGGAGTTGGTTTCGCAGGCGTGGCCTTCTTTGCTTGAAGTTTCTTTGGTTCATCTTCGCTATCAGATTCCGAGGATGAGCTCTCCTTCTTGGAAGCCAATTTCGCGACAGCCTTCACTGGAGTCTTGGTCAGTGCCGGAGGCTTCTTTGCTTTGTCATCATCACTGTCATCTACGATCTCTTAGTGATTCGCAAACCATAAACAAACCTTCAGAATCTGACGAGCCAGCAGGTTTCTTCTGAGGAGCCTTAGCAGGAGGAGTCTTTGCTGGAGGAGTCTTCGCTACAATCTTCTTCGGCTCATCGTCATCGCTGTCCGATTCCGAAGAGCTTTCCTTCTTTGCAGGCGCTGATGGCGCTTTAGCGAGTGTCTTCGCAGGAGCTTTCGGTTTTTCATCTTCTAAAAAAATCGTTGATGTCACAAAATGCTGATGCACACCGCTGTCCGAATCCGAGGAGTCAACTGGCTTCTTAGCCACCGGAGTAGTCTTCTGCAATGTAGGCTTGGCAACTGGCTTCTTCGCTCCGTCATCACTGTCCGAGTCCGAAGACGAACTGTCCTTCTTTGCTGGTTTCGCAACACCTTTTGGCACAGGCTTAGTGGCTTGCACCTTTGGCTTCACGGGTTCGTCTATAAAGGTAAATTTTCGAAACGGAGAGATGAAAACCGTCAGAATCTTCCGAATCAGACGAATCGTCCTTCTTGGTTGTGATTGCTGCGGGCTTTTTCTGAACTGCCTTCGGCTGAACTTTCTTAGTCTCTTCATCGCTGTCCGAATCGGAGGAAGACGATTCTTTCTTTGCCGGCGCCTTAGGGGTGGCCGGGGTAGTCTTCACGGCACTGATAGCTTGACGTTTGGAAGCCGGCTCATCTAAATCTTTTCTTTGATAGAGAAATAGGCGCAAACCTTCCGAATCAGAATCAGATGAGGATTCAGCTGCCGCTTTCTTGGCAAGCGCAGGCTTAGAAGCCACACCCTTAGCTTGTGGTTTCTTCGGTTCGTCATCACTATCTGATTCCGAGGATGAGCTTTTGTTCTTAGCCGCTGGCTTTGCAGTTGCCACAGGTTTTGCTGCCGGTGTCACCTTCGGCTTGATAACCTTTTCATCCTCACTGTCATCTGCAGAAGCCTTGAACAAACTTAGCAAACCAAACCTTCCGAATCCGACGACTCTTTAGGCTTGCTAGGAGTTGCCTTTGCCGCGGCTGCTTTCGAGACCGGTGTCTTCGCTTCATCCTCATCGCTGTCAGATTCAGACGAACTTTCCTTCCTTGCTGCCGCCTTTGGAGGATCCTTGGTGGCAGGCTTTGCGGATTTAGACGTTGCGTCTTCATCTTCAAAGAGCATATGCTGAAAAATAACCACACGAACCACTGTCCGAATCGGAATCCGATGTTTTCTTGGCGACAGGAGTGGACTTTTGTTGCGTTGGCTTAGCAACGGGCTTCTTCGGTTCATCATCACTGTCCGATTCCGAAGAACTCTCTTTCTTGTTGGCCAGCTTTGCGCCAGTGGTTGTGGATGATTTGGCAGCCACATTATTTGGCTTCTTCGGCTCGTCGTCTGAAAGAGTCCAAATAAGAAACAAGCAACCGTGAGCCATTAAACTTCGATAATGAAGATAAGCTCACCATCAGAGTCATCACTAGACTCCTCGACTGCTGGACGCTTAGCCGGTGGACCTCCGGAACTGGCGGTTCGCTTTCGACCACTTGCATAGCTTGTGAGGACTTCACTGACTGTCGGGATACTAGACGTCTTCAGCTGAAAATACGAAACAATTTTGAAACAGAAGAGCTTTCAAACCAGTTTGTCAAACTCCGATCTTTTGTTGGCCGAAAAAAGAACCGTCGCAGCCTTTGGATTCTTGGCTTTGACCGCTTGGTAGAGGAAAACATCGGGATCGAGCTCGTCCGCCATCACTTCACCTACAAAGTCAACAATACAATAAAGTCACCGCAATACTATCAATCCGAGACGAAATGTGAGAACAACCACGCGAAGCTCACGTTTCGCACATGCAAAAGAATGAGACCGCGCGTTGAACTACGGTAGCCTCAGCTAGTCGTGACGAGACCCGACTCGCGCAAGTTCAAACTGGCGAACGGAGTTTTCAAGGTTTTGCTCGAAAAGGACTTTTGAGATGTTTGATTCCCTTCCTATTCTTCGGAATTCCTATGATCAAGGTTTAATTTCTTTGAGCATTCCACGAGCAATATTTCATGGCTCTCTTCTTGTGGTTATAAGCCTGCGCTCTGTCGAACTTCACAACATTAGCTTTATTTTCCTTGAACGAATCGGATCGTGATAGATGCTTGAAACAGTGGGAGTAGACGGTGATGCAAAGCACGTGGGAGGTGGCGTCGGGGGAGCAATGTGGACTAGACGAGAGTGATCGCCGCCGCGACCTGCACTCTGGACTTTGTAGCGGAGCGAGCAAAGAGAGAAGAAGAGAGAAAGGCCCCCGATCAACGCAGAAGACGGAAGGCGACCCCCATGGCACACGCCGTCCTCTCGAGTCTCCCTCATTCCATCGGACATCCTTGCATCATCTCTTCTTCCTTCATCTTCCCTTACATTTACTCTCACTGACTGAAATGCATGTGGTGTTCCCAAAAATGGAATTGCGTGAGAAAAGAGTTGACACATTTTGAAATGGTGCAAATGAAGACTTGCAGACTTTGGGTTGCCTCCTTCCACTAGGGGCACTGAAGACCTCGACACGATGCTCTCGCGGGCCATCTTCTCTTCGCGAGTTGTCGGTAAGGGTCCCCTTCCTTTCTGATTTTGTCCTTCTTGTCAACACCATCTTGATCTTCCTTTAGGATCTCATGCTCAACGACTTCGGCATTTGGCGGGCGCGCAGTCCACTTCAATACAGAGCGAACGTCACCAGAGTGAGTAGTCTTCCTCTTCCAGCGCTGCTTCGTTGTTCCGTAGTCTCTTATCGAGAAAGAGAGCATGAAAGTGTAGTGTACTTTGCACTCCGCTCCCAAGCCGAGTCTACTCCGTTTCTGTTCAGGCAGCGTGCGAACTGAGAAGAGAGGCGATGTGGGCGTCGTCAAGATCGACATCCCCGGAGTGAAGGTGGGAGAACATGAGAAGAAGTGAAGGGAGAGAGAGTATAGGAGAATGTGTTGAACGAGCAACTCGTCAAGGAGTTACCGGCAGCCTTCGAGAAGTTCGAGAAGGACGATGCCGTCAAAGCGGTCGTCGTCATCTCGGGGAAGCCGAACTCCTTCGTGGCCGGCGCCGACATCAACTTGATCAAGAAAGCCGGCGATCGAGCGTCCGTCGAACAGCTCGCTCGAGCGGGTCAAGATCAATTCGCCCGGATCACGGCGTCGAAGAAGCCCGTCGTGGCGGCCATCATGGGCTCCTGCATGGGAGGCGGCTTGGAACTCGCCCTCGCCTGCCACTACCGCATCGCTGTCAACGACGGCAAGACCCAACTCGCCCTCCCCGAGGTTCCACCACCTTCCCTTATTCAGTCCTCTCCTAGGTGATGCTCGGTCTTCTCCCAGGAGCAGGCGGCACCCAGCGTCTGCCCCGTCTCGTCTCCATCCAGAACACCTTCGACATGGTGCTCACGGGCAAGAGACTCCGCGCGGCGAAGGCGAAGAAGATCGGACTTGTGGATCGCGTCGTTGAGCCCCTCGGACCCGGTCTTGAGGACCCGAATGTCTGTTCTCTTTCTTTTCTCAACCAAGTTCTTCAGATCAGCACTCACAAGTACTTGGAAGAGGTAGCCATCGGAGCGGCACATGAGCTTGGCACGGGTGCTCTGAAAGTGGATAGGACACGACCTTTAGCTGAGAGAGTGACCAACTCCATTCTCACCAAGAGCTTCTTCCTCGACAATGTTGTCATCAAGAAGGCTCGTGAGCAGGTTTGCCTTCTTCGTCTCCTCGACCTCCAGCTCTTTGTAGGTGTTGAAGTTGACGGCAGGCAACTACCCGGCTCCTCTCAAGATCCTCCAGGTCGTGAGGACGGGACTCGTCGATGGAGAGAAGAAGGGCTATGAGGCCGAAGCTCGGGTATATCCATAAAGGAAAAAGAACTTTGCTGCAGGCTTTCGGTGAGCTGTCGGAGACTCCGCAGTCTGCGGCCCTCATCGGTCTCTTCAATGGAATGACAGAGGCGAAGAAGAACAAGTACGGAGAGGGTCTCCCCGTCAAGGAGGTCGCCGTCATCGGTGCTGGTCTCATGGGAGCGGGCATTGCTAATGTCACCATCGACAAGGTGAGTCTTCCCTCTTCGAAACTCTAAGGGACAGGGTCTCTGCACGGTGCTCATCGACGCGAACGACGCGGGTCTCGAGAGGGGCGTCAACCAGATCGCCACGAACCTCAGCAAGGCCGTCAAGAAGAAGAAGCACAGTCTTCTGGAGAAGGAGCGCTTCCTCTCCGCCCTCGTCCCCACGACTGACTACAGAAAGGTGAGTGAGAGGGAAGAAAGAAGAAGGAGTTTCAGTTGGCCAACACGGATCTCGTCATCGAAGCCGTCTTCGAGGACTTGGCCCTGAAGCACAAGGTGATTGGACAGATCGAGGCCGTCGTCCGTCCCGACACCGTCATCGCCACGAACACTTCGGCCTTGCCCATCACGGACGTGGCGAAGGGAAGCAAGCGACCGGACAAGATCATCGGAATGCACTACTTCTCCCCCGTCGACAAGATGCAACTCCTCGAGATCATCACCCACGAGGGAACTTCCAAAGAGACTCTCGCCACAGCAGCTCGAATCGGTCTCAAGCAGGGCAAACTCGTCGTCGTGGTCAAGGACTGTCCCGGCTTCTTCACCGTCCGCTGTCTCGGACCCATGATGAGCGAGATGATGCGACTCATCCAGGAAGGAGTGACCCCCGAAGAACTCGACAAGCTCACCAAGTCCTACGGTTTCCCCGTCGGCATGGCCACTCTTGGAGATGAGGTGAGAGGGGGGAAAGAGAGACTCGAATTGTGCAGGTCGGCTTGGATGTGGGCGAGCACGTCGGCAAGTTCCTCTCGAAAGCGTTGGGAGATCGCGTGGGAGGAGGCTCGATCGAATTGTCGAGCGAATTGGTCAGCTCGGGCTTCAAGGGTCGCAAGACGGGCAAGGGCTTCTTCGTCTACACAGCAGACAACAAGAAGGGAAGTCGCAAGGTGAACGAGGACGCTCTCAAGATCATCGCCAAGTACCGAGTCCAAGGACCTTCCAGTGTGTATGTCTACCCTCTTCTTGCCCTTAGTCTTCAGGGCAAGCACCGAGGACCGTCAACTCCGACTTGTTGGTCGTTTCGTGAATGAGGCTCTTCTCTGTCTCCAAGAGGGCATCATCTCCGGACCCGTGAGTCTCCCCTCCTTTCTGAATGTTCTCCAGGCTGACGGAGATGTAGCGTCGGTCTTCGGTCTAGGCTTCCCTCCCTTCTGGGGAGGTCCCTTCCGTTTCGTCGATCTCTATGGCGCGGAGAAGATCACGAAGGCGTTGGAGCGCTATGCGAATGCCTACGAGCAAGTGCAGTTCGAGCCGTGCCAACTCCTCCGAGACCACGCGAAGAGTGGCAAGAAGTTCTACTAAGTGGTGCCCATTCTTCCTCACCGGTCCTCCACTGCCTTTCTGTATTTATTTCCCGGCTACCCTTCAGAGTTGTTAGAGGACATTTTGTTTCTTTGAGAGAATCACGTCTTTTAAGACGTTGAGAAGATTTGAATATAAATTTCGAAGACCTTCGTTGTTCAAAGGTTAAAGAGGTCTTCGACAATCGAGAAGTGGAAGTCTTCTCTTCAGACTTCTTTAAAGAATGTCGTCGAAGAGACCGGAGGCGATGTCCGAGGAGGTCTGACACGATTGAAGGACCTCCGTCGTCTTGTCCCATATTTGACTCAACCCATGGTAATCCCTCGAGGACTTCCTTCCCTAAAAAAACTCCGCGAAATCGTTGAAGGTCTTTCGATCTTTCTGTAGGACAAGATCGTGAGGTCTACCTGAGCTGTTTTTTTGGCGGCCAGAAATGGACCTCCCTGAATAAATACTCGCGCGAAGGCTGAATTCTATGCGGCAGAGGGTCAAGCACGTGTCCTCAACTCGAATACTTACTCCTCCTTTGGGTCAACATCTTCTTTCAAACTTCTCAGTACTTCTTCTATCCGATACTTTTGAAGAAAAAGAGCAAGGGAAAAGAGAGAAGCCATTTGTGCAGCTGCTTCTTCATGACCAACACTTGTTTGCGAAGAGACCCTGAATAGAGGAGCCCCTGCCAGTCGCCCTCGCCGTCCTCTTTAGCCTGGCCGGCGGGATCTCTGTGTCGTAGCTATGTGTGTCCTGTCAAGTGGGGCTTCCTGTGATCGTCGAGAGGGAGACCGGTCGGGCCCGCAGCTCTGGTCAGCGGCTGACTCCTTTCCAAGGAAAACTCCTCTCTTCTCCATCCTCTCCCCTCCCTCTCCCCTCCTTCTACTTCCGACGACCATGATCTATGACGCTTTGATCTGCCTGTGCACCGAAGATGAAGACTCTTTGCAGGCATGTCTTCGACTCGTCGCCGAAGACGAGGAAGAGAGAGCCCGCTATTATCGGAAGAGCGGCGTCTAGAGGACGAGGATGATGGCCGCCGCCGAAGGTATCTAGTCCCCCGAGGTGATGTCACTCTTCTGCTTCTCGGAGAACGGGGAGGGGGAGGAGGAAGGGGAGGGAGACGCTCAAGTGGTGCGTTGCCGGTCTCCCCCGAGCAGTGTCCACTCCGAGTCTCCTGCATGATCGACGTCTGGGACTTCGCCCGAGGTATCTCCTCCCCCGTCCCTCCCCTCCTCTTCCCTTCCCGTCTCAGTTGATCCGTCGAAAGAGCTCGGCAATCGGCTTCCCTTCGAGGTTTCTGTAATGAGCCGCCGCTCACGTCTCCCGTCCATTGTGAGGGAGCGAGCCCCGACTCCTCTTTGACCACCTCCCCGCGCATCTCGCGCATCCTTTTCTGTCATCGCCGTCGACGCGCGTTGCAAATGGTCGCGTAAGCGCCTTCGTCGCGGCGCGCGTCGCCCGTCTCTAAGACTTCCGCCGTCGTCTCTTCCCTTTCCCTCATGAGGAGCAGACATAAACGAGTCGCTCTTCTCACTTTAGCCGGCCCCTCATCGAGGCTTCCAGTCCCGGGTAACCCGAACTCCCCCTCCCCCGAGGAGTTCCTCATTCGGCCCGTCCGAGGGGCGGCTGTGTCTAGTTGCTCGGCCGTTCTTCTTCTTCTTGCTCATCCGCCCTCCGTGTTATGAGTCTCTCTGAATTGCCTCTGAAAGTTTGTTTCCGAGAGGAAAAATCGCCTCATCAAGGAGACGAATGTCCTTGTCTTCGCTCTCTCCCTGGGAGAAGGAGGCTCGAATGATCGACGGGAGGGCGAGTGCCGAGGGGCGCTGCTCACGCGGACTTGCCCAGAGTCTCGGCTGCCTGTCGGCGGGCGACGCGCGAGGAAGAGCGATGACTGCCTCGAGCGGAGACGGCCACTCGCCCAGCTCGCCCTCCTCGTCGCCCGTCCAAGGCAACTGCTTTGTTTGTGGCCGGCGATGACTCTTCTTCCCCCTCGCTTCACGCTCTTCCTCCTCCTCATCAAGGGGCCACCGGTTGCCCTCGCCTCTCCCCTTGAGTCGAAGATCTCGCCCTGCCACGTCCACTGTTTGTTGCTTCTTCCAAGCTTTTTCACTTGTTGGAAGAGCTAGTTTGCCCCGATGGGCGAAGACCTGAAACCGACGCTTCCTTCCGGCCTCCCCCTCGCCGGGGATAAAAGAGCCGGGAGCGCCGTCGTCGCCGCCGTCGCCGCGCGCCATCTTTTCTTTTGTCCTTCGACGGTCATCAGAGCTTCTTTTTCGGGCTTCGCCCTCCTCGCCGCGCCTCCACAAAGAGCCTTGTCAGCTTTGCCTGTCGCCGCCGGCTGCTCGAGGACGCCGCCGCCGGTCCTCGTCCCCCGTTCCCTCCTCGTCCATGACCTCCAACTTCACCTCCGCCGTCAACCTTTGGTCCACGTTCGGTGCCGGTAATGCCCGTCGCTTCTCGTCTGCTTGTCACTCTCCTTCCACTCCTCCTCCTTCTCCCTCTCCTCTTCCTCTTCCCACTCCCCTCCCTCCCCCCTCACGTCCCTTGTCTGCAGAGGCGGACGTCGACGTGCCAGGCGGCGCCATGGCCGGCGGCTCCCTCAAGAACGTCACCTCGGGACTCGGCCCCGTCATCGTGACGCGGAGAAATCGCACGCCCTGCATCCTCGCCCTCATCCTCTTGCTCGCCCTTCTCGGTCAGTTCTTCGTCTTCCTTCCACCTCTCGAAGGTCTCGCCGTGATCCTCGGCGCCCTCGGCTTCTACTACAAGTCTCAGTTGGACGCGGAGGAGAATCGAGACAGCCAGGCGTATTTGAGGAAACTCGTTAAAGCCGTCAACGACGCTCCCGATGCCCATTGGAAGGTTCATCTTGTGCAAGAAGGGGAAATGACTTCTTGCAGGCGAAGTTCAACAAGTTCGGTGTTCGACAGAAGTCTTACAACTTCAAGTACACGAAGAACACGACGGCCATCAAGGAGAGTGTCGAACACATCAAACGCTTCTTCGAGTCCGAGAGGATGAAGGCGCATCTCAAGTCCGTCTCTCTCTTTGGAAGAAAAGAAGAGCTTTGCAGGGAGCTGGCTGACTTCCCCGAAGCAGATCTTCCCAAGGAATTCGATGCCCGATTGAAATGGCCCTACTGTCCTAGCATCAGCGACGTTCCCAATCAGGGTGCCTGTGGCTCCTGCTATGTTCGTCGTCAAGAGAGGGAGAAGGTTTCCAGGCTGTCGCCTCAGTGGGAGTCGCCTCGGATCGGGCTTGCATCGCCTCGAATGGCTCGGTGAGGGCGATCTTCTCTCCCGAGGACGTGGTGGGGTGCTGCGCCGTGTGTGGCAACTGCTTCGGAGGAGATCCCTTGAAAGCACTCACTTATTGGGTCAACGACGGCCTCGTCACTGGCAAGTTGCCTCGAAGAGAAGAGATGGACAGGCGGCCGTGATGGTTGTCGTCCCTACTCCTTCGACCTCGAGTGTGGAGTCCCCTGCTCGCCCGCGGCCTTCCCCGGCTCCGAGAGTCGCAAGACGTGCATCCGGCGATGTCAGCACATTTACTATCAGAACAAATATGACGACGACAAGCACTACGCCTCCATCGCCTATTCCATGTTCCCGAGGACAATGTCCTTGAACACCGAGGGAGATCGAGTCTCTTTGCCTACTGTTATCGGGCATTTCAATGAGAGTGCAGAGACTCCCCTCACTACCGATGAGGTGAGTTCTTCTGATAAAGAAGACGTCTTCAGATTCGAACAATTTTGAGGAAAGAGGTCTTCTTGCACGGTCCCACAACACTCGCATTCCCCGTCACAGAAGAGTTCCTCCACTATGCCTCAGGTCTGAGCCGTTCTCTGAAAGATCAAAGAAGAAGTTGCAGGAGTGTTCCAGCCCTATCCCCTGGAAGAGTTCTCGAAGAGGATAGTGTATTGGCACGTGGTGAGGATCATTGGTTGGGGCGAGGACGAGAAGGCGGGGCCTTATTGGCTCTGTGTCAACTCCTTTGGTCGACATTGGGGAGACAACGGTCTCTTCAAGGTGAACACGGCGGCGATGGACGAGTTCGGTCTTGAGTACGAGACGGCTTTGGTCTGATCGCTCTCTCTGGGTAACTTATTGCTCCTCACTCTTCTCTCAGAGTTCTCGCTGCCCGTCTCCCTCGGAGTCTTCCCCCATGTACAGTATTCCTCTTGGCTTTCCAGTCTTTTCCACGAGTGCCTTTAGAATTGTGAGCTAGCATGTCTTCCTTCCGACTCTGTACAAAGAAAGGAGGAGTCGCCCCCATTTGCCAGTCCGTGCCATTTCCACAAATCTTCTTCTTTCATCCGTCATAATAAAGCCTCGAAACGGCAACGATTTGGAATTCCGAGCCTTGTGTAGAAAAGGTATGAAGAAGACTTTCTTTGACTCAACAAAACAAGCAAACAGTAACAGTAATAGATTCAACAAGTTTCACCGCCTTCAGTGCTTCCTCGTCTTCTTCACGACGACTTTCGGCTTCTTCCTCGATCCTATACCGTTGTCGTCTTCTTTCTTATCCTTCCTTCGTTTACGCGTCTCTGCAGGTCGGTTCTGACCCTCACCGCCGCCTTTGACTGTCTTCTTTTCATCTCTGCAAGCGGGCAGTTCTAATATACTTCAAATAGATAGAATAGCAAAGGCTATAGTTTTTCGAAAGGAAGAGCTCAGGAGCAAGTTTACAATCAGGGATTTCAGTCCAAGCGTTGTTTAGTTTATTCATCATTGCTCTCATTTGGACCTCTAAACCCCGCCGACACGAAAGCGACTCACCGTTGTCGTTGCATGCCGATCTCTCTGTCCTTTTGCTTGTCCGTGTCCACCTCGTCAGTCTGTCCAGTCACTTCGGCCTGCTTTCTTGCAGCCTTCTCTCGTAACGCCTTCTCCTCCTCGCGGACCTTCGCTTCCCTCTCGGCGATCACAGTCAGACGGTGAATCACGCGATGCTCGTTTGCGCGCAAGCGGCGCTCCTTCAGCTTCCTACAGTTGAGTAATACAACAGATTTTGAAACTACGAACTTCTTTAGAGGCAGAGTCTTCCTTTGTTCAACAAGCTCTTGCGCTGTCTTCTTCACATAGGCATGATAGAGGACTTCGCCGTCATCAATTCCTTCCTCAACCTTGCGTAGATGTAGACTCATCCGAGGACCGATCTCCACAAGCCTACAACCATTTTTAATTAAGTCAAAAGGTAAAGCGTACCGAACATTCGACTTTTGTCCTTTGAGGAGGCCACGTTGTCGGAGATCCTGACCAAGTTCAACTTCCTTCTGCTCTCCTTCGAACTCGCTCTCACTCAGTTGACCAGGACTAAACCTTGTATCACTTCAACTTTAACTTACTTGAGGAAGTAATCGCTAATGTCCTTGTACTTGGACAAGTCGGGTACCTTGCTCTGCACCAACTTTTTCGTTGACTTGCTCAAACCAGTGGGAACGGCCTTAATTGCACTGAAAAGAAAAGCTGAGGGATGATGAAGAAGTGCTTACTAATGTCTCCAATAAATAACATCCATTTCCTTGTTGTAGCTCACGAGCAGACATCGTTTCACATTTGAAAGTTTCAGCTGCAGAGGGGAGTGAAAAGGAACAAATCGAAACCTTATCAATGTTGATAGTCGGGAACATATTCTGAAGCATTGTCTGCACCAACTGGAGATGCTTGCGAGTGGAATCATTGAATCCATTGAGAATGAGCAGAGGCGGATGACGATAGAGCTCTTGATAGATGACAGGACGTTTCTGGGAGGACAACACGTTCCGACTTGGAGTGAATTCTTTCACTGGAAACGAAGAATTGTTTTGAGAACCCAAAGTTACCTTTGAATGTGAGAGTGGGTCCTTGTGGAGCACGAATAAGCCGTAGATTGAGCGAGTTCTCACTTCTTGTAAAGACAGCAAGGTGAGTAACTCCGAGGGGCGTTCCATTCACGACGAAATCCCGGAGATTGTTTCGTTTCATCACCTAAGCAAAGGATTTACAATGTCAGACAAATCCCAACCCTCAGTTTGGATGCCGTGTTCGGTTCCATTACTTGTCGAATGTCGTGTTCTAACCGAGTCGCGTATCTAAACATCTCGAAGATACACAATTCTTCTCACCTTCCGATCTCTCCTCGATGAATAACGAACGAATGTGGCTGACGAGCTGCTTCTTGGGCGCCGACGGCAGCCGCCGCATTCTCTCGCAACTTCTGCACCTCGCGACGCTCTTCGCTCTCCAAGGCTCGTTGCTCATCACGGCTAGCCTAGAGAGGAAATAATTTCAAACGCAGGCGAATAAACTAACAAATTGCCCTTTGAACTTCAATTTGCGCCGCTTTCCTTCACCAGCAACACCAGCTCGTGACGCACGCACGCTCTTTCCCTAAACAAAAATCAAGAAAAGGTAAGTATAAACCTTTCTTCGTCGTGCCATACTTGCGCAGACAAAGTGTCAAAAAGTTGGCTTCTCTCCGCTAACACCTAAAAAGTAGAACAAGTGGAACTAGTGAATTGCATAGAAAAATAAGAAGTCGAGCTCGGAAGTTCAACTAATGCGCAGCAGAAGAACTGTTTTCATGACTTTTTCAAACAGAAATCTTAATGCGAAGTTGGGAGCGAAACAAGAACCGAGAAAAGAAAACGAAAAACGGTCGAACCGTCGGCGGAATTCGAGGCGAGGCGCGCGCGCCGCCGCCGCGCTCGCGTTTTTTCTCGACATTCAAATGGCGTTTCGTTCCACTGGTTTTTCATCTTTTACTTGTGTTTTCACTTCTTTCCGAGCATTTAAGAGGAGATTCGGCCGAATACTCAGGAAAGAACAGCAAGCAAGTAGATAAGGGATCACTTCGGAAGAAAAACACTGAAGAAACAACACGAAATATGAAAAACGATGCGAAACAGGACATGAAATTGTTTGTTGATGTTGGGAACTGGGGACAGTTGAACAGCACATTCAAAGTAATCAACTAAAACAGTGTACTTGACTAGAAAGAGCAGAGACGATCGCTCTTCCTCTTTTTGTAGTTTACGGAAAGAGACGACCACTTTTTAGCACGCTATCGGTCTCTTCTGCCTTGTTCCCGACGAGAATGCTCACTGGGTGTTTTCTCGACTTCTCCGAGAATCTATGATTGGCAGGCAGGAGAGTGGAGGTCCGTGTTCGGCATCGTTTCGAACCTGTCGTGAGGCGACGAGGCGAGAAGAAGGCAGCCGCCGCTTCTCCCTTGTCGCCCTCGCCTCGCTGTCGTCGAGAGAAAAGAGTTCGCCGAGTGGAGAACTCCCCCGCTGAATCAGAGTGCGGCCAGGAGACGCCGTCGTCTCTCATTGAGAGTCGACCTTCTCGACCATGCGTTTCCTCGTCGTCCTCCTCTCCCTCGTCCCCTTTCATGTCCTTCCCCAATCGTCGACTTGTGCTCGAGCGCCGACAGCGGCTCTTCGAATCGTCTGCGAGCAACTTCATCGATGGGACTCCGGTGCGCGGGTTGGTTCTTGAGAGAGAAGAGAGGAGAGGGAACAGGCAGTGCCACCCCCCGACTCCTCCAGCATCCAGATGCCCGCCATCAACGGCAATCGAATGCTGGCCGCCGAGATGGCGCCGGCTGCCACGTCGCTGTGGGGCTGCATGGACATCGCCTGCATCTGCACTTATCTCCGTGGATCGGGAGGCAACAATTGTCAGACACCTCAGGGGCCTCTCAGGAAGGCCTATCGGCGTGAGTATCGCACTCTCAGCGACGACGAGAGAAATAGGTGAGGGGGGAGAGGGAGAGGGGAGACTGAGGACGATGCAGATTCCATGCGGCGATGCGAGCCATCAAGAACAACGGCGAGTATGATCGCTTGGCGGCCGTTCACTCACAGTTCGCTACAAGCGGCGGGGCCCATTCGGGCCCGGCATTCATGCCTTGGCACAGGGAATTCATCAAGAGGTGCCTTCTTCCTTCTTCTATTCGAATAGAGAACTCAGAATGGAGATCGCCTTGAGACAAGTGGATCCCTCGGTGTCTCTTCCCTACTGGGATTCCACTCTCGACCAGCAACTCCCTCAGTCTCGATACTCGGTTATGTGGACAGATGAGTTGATGGGAAGAACGGACTCCGGTGGCAATCTCGTCACCGGCCCCTTCGCACCTTGGAGAACTCTGAATGTTCGTGCTTCCACAGCTAGAGATATCTTCTCCAGAACCGTCCGAACATTCGCAGAGCTGTGGCAGCGCAGGCGAAGCTCTTCGATGAGGCCGAGATCACCTTCACGATGCAGCAGACGGACGTCGCTCAGGTGTTGGCCTTCACAGCAGCGCGACAGGTTCCCTTGCTGTCTGCGTGAAACGGCTCATATGTCAGGGTTGTCCCTACCAGGTGCAGTTCAACGTCCTCGAGTACACTCATGGAAATAGTGAGTGACTTTTCATGATGACTAAAGCCCACTTTTCAGTACATATCTACACTGGTGGCGATTTGCTAGATCAAGTATGTACCTCCTTCTCTCTTGAACTGCTTCTTCAACCCACTTCTCGGGAAGAAGAGAAGTTGACTTTCGTTTTCGTTCGAGACACACGCGTCATCAATTGACACGGGGCCATGTCGGGGAGGAGAAAAAGGCTCGCATCGGGGGCAGAACCGGTGCTCGACGAACACTCCTTTCCCATCGCACGTTTCCCCCTTCCACTCAACTGAAACCTAGTTGCAATTGGGCAAGCTTTTTGGAACCTCTTTTGTAGTTTAGAAGTGCCTTGGAAGAATCCTTACTATATATAATCCGCTACGTCTGTTTGTCCGTATGCTGTTATCAAGGTTTTCGACGGTGGTCAGCCGAA
>JAQIXL010001380.1:0-18542 GCA_034700245.1 Poikilolaimus oxycercus
GGAAAAAGTGCCGAGCCCGTGGGCAAACCAAACTTCGCGCGGCGCGTCGCGCCGCGCGGCATGTCCGCTGTGTCCCGCTGGAGAACATTGACTGTCACTTGGAGACCTTTTATCTGGGCAAGCAACTATACAGTAGCATGAAAGAATATAACAAAAAAAGCCGAGAAAGGGGAAGACGCGGTACTCGTGGAGGAGACAGACGAGAGACGGAGGGAACGTGGGGAATCCGAGGAACTGAGCTTAGCACCAAGAGGCGAAAGGTGACGTCGCTCAGGAGAGTTCGTTTTCTTACAGCGGGCTGAGCTTGTTTTAGCTTCAGTCTTGTATTTGTCGGCTTTTCAAAACTCTTTTCTGCCAGCAAATGATGTAAACGTTCTTTTCTTCTGTGAAAACTCTACCCTCATAAGACGCTCACGAATCGAGACTCAAGAGTTCTTTGAATAATCACTATGTCACACGTCCAAAACAACCTTCCAAGAGAAAAACAAATCACTTATCACATTTATCTGGCGGTCAGGCAACGTCCTGACAGCCCCTATCAGCAGATTCTCAAGATTTTGACCGCACGACAACTCGGCCTGATCAAAGGCATTTGCTTGGCGTCGATACTTGAACATTTCCGAGCAAAGTGAAAAGGTTGTTGTTGTGCAATATGGAATTTGCAATTCACGAATTCGAATTTTTCTTGTCTCTGGCATCTTCTTTTTTGTTTGTCTGTAATCATTAGCAGGTCTGTCGGACGAGAATAAAAGCCTTGGATTCCTTGACCCCAGGTCAGTTCCCGCATCTCCCGTATCCAGCGCTCCAGCTCCCTTCCGAGATGTTCGCCTTCGCCTCGCTCGCCGCTCAGGCCGCCGTCCTCCTCTGCGGCGCGGCCGTCACGTCGATCGCCTTCGGCTGCTACCTCTCGACCCCGACCTTCCCTGCCCGGACCGCCGTCACCGCAAGCGTCGCCACTGAGGCGACCGTCTCTTTCCCCTTCCCTATCCCCCTTGTGGATAAAGCCCTCTGAGGCATTGTGTTTATTACTCAAGGAAGGACGAGGAAATCGTAAGCAATTGACCGAATGAACGTTGCCTGGAGAAGCGTTCCTGATCACTGTAAAAGCGCCTCCTCCGCTTTTACAGTGAGTAGCTGTAAAAGCGGAGGAGGTTGATGACTCTGCTACCCTATTTCTCAATTCCTCACTGAGTAGACTCATTCGAAGCTCGTTGCCACGTTGTTCGAAAAGGATGCTTCTTCATCCATGTTGTGAAAGCCAAAACTGCAGTGGATAAAGTAGTCTCGGCTAGTAGCAAGAAGGAAACCAAACACGTTTGTTCAACAATACAAAAGCTTGTCGTCGAGGGGCCCTGAGGCGCGTGATGCAGCGAAACCTCCCGGTTTCGTCATTTTTACATTCTGCTTCTCCTCAGGCGACTTGGGCGAAAAGTCTGTTCTGAACGCAATGGCCATGGGAACGTCAGCGTACCGTTTCAAAAAAGTCCCTTTCCCCTTTCCCCTTTCTCTTGTCGGAACAAATGGTCACAGCTTCAAGCAAAAGCTTCCCTTTCCTCCTTTGTCTCTCACCATCAATGGGGAGGCCATGGTGTAAGCACCGTCAACGTGTCGAAAAATTCAGGTGAAACTCTTCCTGCTTTGTTCAACTGTTCCATATAAACCCAAGGCAGAACACTCGAAGCATCAACCTCTAGCTACTCCCACTTCCAGCGAGATGTTGGAAGCAAAGGTGCTCATCGGGCTCTCGGCCCTCGTCTCGACCATCTCCATCGTCGCCGTCCTCGTTGTCGTCCCGCAGCTCTACTCCGTCATCAATGAGGCGCACGACGAGATCCGCGACAGTCTTCAGTACTTCCGCACGGAGACCGATGCTGCTTGGACCGACTTGATGAGCACTCAAGCTCTTGTCACTCCTCCCGCTCGAGCTCGCGAGAATCCCTTCGACTCCATCTTCCGCGAAGCTCGCTCCACCGGCCAGCACAAGCACCGAGGATCGTCTCGTACTGGCGCCTTCGACAAGCGTCAGGCTGGTCTTCCCGCCTTCTGCCAGTGCCAGCCGGCCCAACCCTCTTGCCCACCGGGACCGCCAGGACCACCCGGACCCCCTGGAGCTCCCGGGGGCCCCGGCGACGCTGGACAACCTGGACCTCCTGGACCCGCCGGAAACTCGAATGGCGGTGACTGCGGAGGACCCGCACCTTGCCCTGTGTGCTCTGGTGGTGGAGCCGGACCGGCTGGACCGGCCGGACCAGCCGGACCACCTGGACCCGATGGACAACCCGGAGCGCCTGGACCTTCTGGAAGCGGTGGAGCTGGAACTCCAGGACCCGCTGGAGACCCAGGACCCGCTGGTGCGCCTGGAGCCCCTGGAGGACCTGGACAGCCCGGAGCTCCCGGACAGAAGTCTGGACCTGGAAACCCTGGACCTCCTGGACCCCCTGGACCCGATGGAGCTCCTGGTGCTCCTGGTCAGCCCGGATATGGAGCTGGTGGACCCGGACCCGATGGACCCCCTGGACCCCCAGGACCTCCCGGACCTGCCGGTGGCCCTGGAGCCCCTGGAGGGCCTGGACAACCTGGTGGAGTTGGAGAACCCGGACACGATGCCGAGTACTGCCCTTGCCCACCTCGCTCCGCTGTCATGGCTCGTCATCGTTCTTAGAGCAAACATCATGATGGTTCTTTGTACGGAGGCAAAATGCTTCCGAATAAACGTCTAGTTCAAAAGTTCGCAAGATCTTCTTGTTGGGGCTCGCCGGGGAACGCGCTGAGTGCGCGTCAGTCAGATCTTTGGCGGTTGGCAGTTTGCCAGTTTCAACTCGAGGCTTGAACCTTCACCGCGTGATATTGCAGCCTTTCGCAAATCTCTTCAATGTGACAAGAATTTGTTTTCTAAAGGCGTATGAATGAGCTCGAAGCACTTCCACATTCCGTGCTTCTGATCCTTCTCTCCTTCATCGATGCCCGCGATCTACTGAAACTATTGCGTTGCTCACGCTTCTTCTACGAGATCATCGAGAAGAACCAATGGCGCCTTCGACGTGTCTACTTCAACAAGAGCATTTGCGTCGAGTACAACGGCTTCAACGTTGTCGATTTGCATAATGGAGATCACGCGGACGAGGGTTTGCTCATCACTTTCAATCCCCTGGAATGCGTCTGCGAGTCACGGCGTGGCGCAATTTGTGTGCCGAAGGCGATGACCGAAGTGGAGGTTCGCGACTTCGACGGCACTCACAAGGCACTCGTCCTCTCCGCCAAGGAGCAACTAAAGGAGCCTCTCAGATACGTTCCCTGGTGTCTGACTCGTTATGGCGATGGCGTCTATGCCAGCATCCTCTGGCACATGACTGCCACTGACCATGCGAGCATCTTTGAAGGAGTCAAGAACGTCTTGGAGTTCATCCAGCATCGAGCCTGCTTTGAGAGCTGTGAAATCAGGATCGAAAGGGAAGAGGAGTTCTTTGAGATTTTGCCTCTCATTCGCGGGATGAAGAAGCTGATTATTCATCGGCCAGCCAAAGAAGAGAGATTGCTTGAAGCCCTCGACGCATGCAGCTTGTCAAGTCTTCAACTGATCGGTCCTGATCACAATATCTCCAAACGCTTCTTGGCTGCACCGTTTGTGAATCGTCTTCATACGCTGAAGCTCGTCAGAATTGCTCAAGTCATTCAAGAGACGGATGGATTTCTCATCCCAGTGAAGCTAGAAGTGTTTGAAGCTCCAAACTTTGTCCTCCCGCGAGGCCTTTTGAAGCGTTGGATTCGCGAGTGGGCTGATGCTAGAAGGAACGTCGAAGAGATTCAATTTCAAGTTCGACGAGCTGATGTGGAGGAAGACGAAGACTTCGTCGTGGAAGAGCTACTCGGCTCCATTTTCACACGAACGGGCAGCATAGCAAAGAGAATGGAAGACAACGCCATGCTCGAAGTAAAGGTCTCGGATCGGGCTGCTCACAACTGCTGGCGGGTAATCGTGAAGCAAGTGGATTCGATAACGGCTAATGATGATGACTGGTAGAGACTGATTGTTAGCGGCGATTGCGCATAATTTCAAGAGTGCAAGACATAATTCTAGTCGAATAAATTTCTTGGTGATTGTGTTTTAGTCTTCAAACAAACAGTCCAAATTGTCCAAGGACACACACTGCCTGCAGTATCCCCGAGAGATTGCAGCGACTTTCACAACACACTTGACCGTTTCGAGGAGTCAACGGACTCAAGAACTCCTTGATTTCAAAAGCCTTTCACTTGCTATTTTACCTTCTCAACTGATAAGCCAAGTACTTAAACACGCTATTTGGCTTCATTCCAACATCCTCGATGCTTGAAAATCTCTCAAAAAGTCTCTTATTGTATTTGCTAGCGTTTATCGAAGGACAAGACTTGGTTCGATTACTCCGTTCATCCTCATATTTTTATCGCCTGATTCAAGCCAATCGATTCCGTCTACGTAAAGCTAAACTCCAAAGAAGCTTGAGGATCGAGTGGGGTTCGATGTTTTTCGTCTGCTTTCATCCTGAAGACGAGAGTTCATGGCGAATTATTTTCAAGTTCGCACCTCTGCAGTGTCATTGCTTCTTGCTCGGCCCAGGTGGAGGCTCAGGCGCAGACAGCGATGTGGCTCGAGTCCCGGAAGAAACTTCAAGAACCCTCATTGCGGAGCAATTTCATGTCGAAGCTACTGTTTTGGAAGCCGGCCTTGGCAGCGATTTCGACTGGCCTGATGAGAGGATCAAGAAAATCCCAAAGAAATTCTTCAACTGGGGCCATCGTGGCCATCCATGGACTGTGGAAGAGATCTCGCTCGCAGAGCATTGGTACGTGAGCAAGAAGGACGAAGTGACGGATTTCGAGGCGGTCTGTGCTATTTGTGATCTAATAATCCGCTGCTGTCAATTTTATGGCTGCTCAATGTCTGTTGAGGATGAAGCTCAAAGCGCCGCTCTTTTTGAGCGCATTCAAGGCATTCGTGATCTCGGTGTCTTCAACGCAATTTCTCAAGATTTGGTGCTCAACGGACTTGCTCATCTTACTCTCTCAAGTCTTTTCTTGACCAACCTTGAGCAGACTGTCTCCAGGAACTTCTTCGAAGCACCTATGATCCAAAGTCTTCAAAGCCTAGAACTTCCCGGTGCACTCTTTTCATTCGACATGGAGGAACTTCGCCTTCCACTTCACAATACTCGTTTTATTGCAACAAATCTTACAGTTCATCAGAAGGAAGTGACGAGACTACTGAAAGAGTGGCAAGAAGGAAAACGGAACGTCAAACGTTTTGAATGTGAAGTGCTGACAAGAACCATCTTGGATGCCCCATCAGCTGTGTTAGAAGCAATTTTGCCGCCAGCATCATCACTTGTAGAGGACAGCGAAGCAATTCTAACACGCAACGACGGTTGTTCAATAAAGCTGCAGATTAGCGAAAAGATTGGCGAGTGGCGCTGGCGACTATGGATCTACAGCGAAGAATGAGGTCTCCCCTTATGACTAGAAGCAGAATAAACTATCTAACCCGACTTTTGTTAAGCGTCAGTCGAGTGGATTTCCAGTAACTGTCTTTTCTGCTTCGCTGTTCTTGATAATGCGGTGGGGATTCAGAAGTTTTTCGTCATGTCGGACAGTCTTCCGGAGGCTATTCTTCTCCTTATTCTGAACCTTGTCGAGGCTCGAGACCTACAGCAGCTTCAGCGTAGTTCACGTCATCTCCATGAAGCAATCCAGAATAACAAAAAGCGAATGCGCAAACTTGTTTTGTCGCGCTTTGTCAGGATCGAATTCGTCGATGAAATCAAGGAAGAAGAGATTGTGTTAATGTCGAAGGAACCGGAGCTGGAGATGGACTGGCTCGTATTTCGTTTTGTCCGACATCCATGTGCCCTTCTAACCGACACCCTCTCTACTATTGACGAAGGAATTCGATTTGCAAGAGTTCCCGAAGAAACCAGCCACTATCTCAGCGGCGAACTTGAAGTTTTTGAAATGAAAGCCGACCGACAAGATGAGTTTGATTGGAGCAGCGAGAGGCTGCGTGCATTGGAGACAATTGCGCTGACCAAGCCCGAACATTTGGACACTTTTCTCAGGACGAAATTCTTTCTTGTCAAACAACAAGACTCTCAAATCATCAACTGCGTTTGTAAACTCTTGGACTTTCTTTTTGAAAACTGCACATTTCATCGCGTTAATTTCCAAGTTGACAAATCCAAGCTGGCAAGTCTGTTGCCTCATATCGCTGACACGAAGGAGCTAGCCGTTTTTGCGGAGTTTCCCGAGAATCTTCTGCACTCGCTCATGCATCTTACGAATTTGAAGGAACTGACGCTTCTCAGCCGTCATCAAACTGTTTCGGCCATGTTTCTTACTTCCAGCGCTCTCGAATCATTAGAGGCATTGTATTTGCTGTTTTGTAGCCAAGATCTCACTGGCCAAGTTATTCGATTTCCTTCAAACCTCACGAATTTGAGGCTTCCGCGAGCCATTGTGGATTTCCGCTGTCTCTCAACGGTCTTCAACGAATGGATGCAATGGCAGAGAAACATTGACTACTACGTATTCAAAGCGGAAATGACTGCGGATGAATACGCTAGCCTGGGAGGAGGTTCAACTGCATTTCGAAACCGCCGAAATCCTAATAACGACGAAGAGACTCTGGAACTAAGGGCAAGCGAGTACGGCGATGAATCGAGGTTTATGGTCGTTTTTTCCAAGCCCAAGGACCACTTGCCGTTTTTGTATTGAATTAGATTTTCGCTTGAATTTTCATCTAATGCATCTGCAAATGTTTTCACACAACTCATTGGCTAAATAATAAATGGCTTCCTCTTTAAAACGTGCGATAGCTAAGTCGTTCTGCACCAACCCGATTGCTGGGACATCGTTCAAAAGACAAAGTTTTTCCTTATCAAAGGCGAAGCGGACCATGAAGAAGTTAACAGTGTCTGCAAACTGTTGGATTTTCTTTTTCAACACTGCACATTTCGACGCGCCAATCTTCAAGTCAACAAATCAGAGCTTGCACGCTTGTTGCCACATATTGCTGATGTCAAAGAGCTAGCTGTTTTTCCGGATTTTCCCGAGAATCTTCTGCCAAGCCTTACGCATCTGACACAGTTGAAAGAACTCACTCTTCTCAGCCGACAACAAATCATTTCAGCCACATTTCTCTCTTCCGAAATCATCGAATCGGTAACAAGGCTCTATTTGCTGTTTTGCAGTCAAAATTTCACCGGCCAAGTGGTCCGATTTCCACGAGGCCTCTTGAGTCTCAGGATTGCGCGAGCCACTGTGGATTTCCAATGCCTCTCAACAGTTCTCAGAGAATGGACGCTATGGCAGCGAAACATCGACTACTACGTATTCAAAGTGCAAATGACGAGAGATGAGCACATCAGTCTGGGAGGAGGTCCAACCATAACTCGCAGCCGTCGCACTTCTAAGGACGACGAGGATATTATTGAACTAAGGGCAAACGAGTACGGTGATGAGCTGAACTGTTTCCTGGTGGTCATTTGCAAGCCAAGAGACAGCTTGCCAGTTGTTGACTGAATTTTGGCCCTTATTTTGATCTCACCACTTCTCACATATTTTTCCACCATTCACTGATTAAATAGCTTTCCCGTTGAAAGTACGCTGAGTTGGGAACAAGAAGAAAACGTGACTTCTTCAAGGTAGCAAATCACTACGTTGGGTGGAAGAGCCAGGGTCTTACACCACCAACGCCGATCGTTGTGAGGAGCCAACGGACTAAGCGAACCACTCGACTGTCAATTGGGTTCTTTAACGCACTATTCCGGCTAACTTCAACATTTTATTTCTTTTTCAAGACTGAAAATGCTTCAAAATCTTCCTTCTAGCCTTTTATTATGTCTACTTTCATTTATTGATGGACACGATCTTAATCGACTGCTACGCGTTTCCACCTTTTTCAAACGCTTTATTCAAGTAAATCGCCTTCGTCTACGAAAGGTGAAGTCGAAGAAAATCTTGCGCATCGAATGGGGCGAAGACTTCTTCATCAATTTCGCCTGTGAAGGTGTGGATCCGAAAAAATACGGACGAGTTATTTTCAAGTTGTCACCAATTCAATGCGATTGCTATTTATTTGAACCTGAGACGGGATTGGAAGAAGATAGCAAGGTGGTCAGAGTGCCAGAAGAAGGATCAAGAACTCTTTGCGAAACACCGATGCGCCTGGATGCACGCGTTTCACAAGCAGCACTCGGTATGGACATCAACTGGCAAGATGAACGAATCAAGAAGCTTCCGAAGAAGTTTTTCAAGTGGAGAGCTTGCTGGAGTTTCGATGAACTTTCCATCAACCCTCACTGGTACGTAGACAAGGGCGCCGCTTCGGACTTCGAAGCCGTCAGCGCTCTTTGTGATTTAATGCTGCTGAGTTGTCAATTTAACTATTGTGGACTGAACGTGGAGAACGAGGCGCAAGCTAGCGATATTTTTCGCCGACTGGACGATCTTAACGATGCGGTCATTTTCAATCCAATGAGGCAAGACTTGCTCCTCAGTGGCTTGAGCCATCTTCCACTCAAAGGCCTCAGCCTCGCCAGTTCTGCTGCAACCATAACGGAAGACTTTTTCCATGCTCCACTAGTACAAAAACTTGAACGTCTCTATCTTCCCGGTGCTAGTTTCTCTTTCGAGATGCGGCAACTTCTGCTTCCGGCTCACAATACGCATTTTATTGCGGCAAATTTGGTCCTACGTCAGGATTGTATGAGAAAACTTCTCGAAGAATGGCAGGAAGGTCGACGACGCATCGTACGTTTCGAGTGTCAGATCTTGCCAGCATTCGAACTGGATGACGGGCAAGCTGTGCTAGCGACTATTTTGCCCGTGCCCCCATTAACTCTCTTGGAAAACTGCGCCACGCTCACACGCCGAGACGGAGAGGTTGTCAAGCTCTACGTAGCCGGACCGACTAGTGACTGGCGGTGGCGACTGAGCATTTTCGAACAAGACAATGACGACGACGACGACGATTGATATATTTCTTTCGGCAGTTATACCCCCATATCAACCGCTCCTCACTCTTTGAAATAAACGACAATTCGTCTTTTGTTAGATTAACTCAAACATCGGGTCGTGGTTCGAGAACCAACGCTCATATTTTGTGAAGCAATGCAGTTTTTAAAAAGCGGTAAAATGATTTTTCCAGTTTTTTCATCATGTTGGCCGAGCTTCCAAATACCATACTTCTGGGCGCTTTCGAATTCGCCGAGGGCAACGATTTACTAAAGCTGCAACGTTGCTGTCGCCGATTCAAAGAGGCAATCAAATCTCACCGAAAACGGTGGCGCAAGCTGATTTTATCACGCAACGTACGCATCGAATTCACCAAGGACGGCAACGAACAAGAGGTGGTGCTAATGCCGAAAATAGTGGATGAGCATGAACAACTGAAAGTGGATTGGCTAATTTTTCGTTTATCGCCTCAGCCAGTCATTTTTCCACCCTTCGGCAGGTTCGGAAAAGATCCCGAAGAACAGTCGCTAGTTCTGTCAACAAAACTAGAAATCTTTTCACTAACGATTCTCCAGAAAGAAAATCTCAGCAGCATGGACAAGAAACTACCCCGCGAATTCGCCTGTATAAAGGAGATTATAATGCAGCCATGCAGAACAAGCATTTTCTTGTCAAACAAGAAGGCTTAGCAGTCGACGGAGTTGGCATTCTCTTGGATTTTCTCTTCGATCGCTGCAAGTTTCACTCTGCGAAGATTCGAGTAGCCAGAGATGAACGCATACGCGTTCTCAAGCATATCGGCAGTATTCACAAGATTTCGATTTATGGCGGACTCACAAATTACAACCCGCTTGTCGTTGAAAAACAAGCAGATGTTCTTGGTCGTATTTCCGACTTGAAGCAACTATCGCTTTATCCCACATCTTCGGCATCGCGATTGTCAAGCGTTTATGCGGATTTCTTCTCCAGCGAGGTTTTCAAAGTCATAACAAACTTCGAGGCGTACGATCTTCGTCTGTGTTTGGGCAGTAGTCATGCAATTTCATTTCCTAAGAATCTCGAAACGCTCTTCATACCTCGCATTGAAATCGATTTCAACAGCTTGGTGACAATATTTGAAGAATGGAGAGACTTTCAACGGAACATTCAAGATTATATGTTTGATGTGAGGATGACAAAGGAGGACCACGAAAGTTTTATGGAAATGGCAAGAAATCCAAGAGTTTCGACTAATCAAGAAGTGGAAGAATTGAAAATAGACATCCGCAAACATTGGACAAACACTTGGTCTGTTCGCTTGTCCCTGAAGAGTGGTGCTATCCATTTGCAACAACAATAAAATTTCCATCATCTTGTCTCGCATAACGTTTAATGTTTGATGATTTCAAAGCAGAACTTCTTCGTATGCGAGTTGCTTGGCGCCATCTCCAATGCGCAAAATACGTTCACGTCAAGGCGTTTTCAAGACGCGCATCGGGTGCGCTTCAAATTCTTGGCACGCTTCCGAGTACGTTTTTCATCACAGACAAACCACGCTAGCGGCTACGCGCGCGTAAATGACTTCGGCAGTCGCCGAGGCCTCCAACGATGTTGCCTGGATCAGGAATTCGGTATTTTTGTGATTTTGCTCTGAACTCCATTTCATCTCACAGGTCACAAAGTGTATTTGCGAGGCGAAGACGCCCGTTCTCTTCGGCGTCGAGTTGTTGAAGATCTTCCGTGAAAGAAAGAACACGCATCTATCGCCAGAGGAAGGCGTGGAATTGGCCAGTAAGCCTCTTTCACAAACTTTATCTTCACAGGCGAAATCCTTCGTTGTGCCACCATCAGCTCTTCGCCTAACAGAAACCTCCTCGAATGTCTTCTCTATGTGACGCATTGTGGAACGATTCGCTGGGCAGCCCTCATCAGGGCGATCATCAAGTAAGTCAAGCGAGCACTTGAGTTTCATCGGAAACGTTATAACTTTTCCAGAACAGCAAGGTTCAATCGAACTCGATGCTTGGTGGCGTTGTGCACTCTTCTACGGACATGTCATGGCGATATTGTGTGAGTTTCGCCGGTAGAAGATGTTTCGCCGAGTTGCAACTCTCTAATGTTTTTCTGTGCTGCGTTTGCTAACAAAAATGTTGTGAAATCAGATTCTCTCATCGTGAGTTTCACCGAGAAAGCATTTTGCGAACAGCTTTGGGCACACAATCTCTTCGTAGATTGGCGAAGCAAAAATAGAGCTTTTTATCGTTCTCAACAGCGAGACTGCATAACTCGGACGATGTTTAGGTGCCAGTTCACGAACGATAAAGAGTGTGAGGATCTCGCCGAGTCCACCTTTCAGCTGTTCGTTTGGTTCGTCAACGGACTTCATGTAAGTTTTTCAATGCAGCCTCTTTACTTCCATTCTTTTGTCCAGGACTGTCTGACCAGAAACGACGAAACGGGCACTGGAGCCCTGCTTGAAACGGCAAATTGCTTTATCCAGGATCAGCTTTTCAATGAGATCCTTCGATATAGCGCGTCGACAAGCTCTGGTTCAGACTTTAGGACGAGCTCAAAGCGACCAAAATATGTTCAGGAACTTTCAACTCATCGATAGTCAACGGAGTAGCCCGGCTTGAAGGCCTCATAAAGCCAGGAATCATGCGCGCTGCCCAAAGCTTTGCTACGGCTCTTGATGACATTGTTACTGGTAAGCGAGCTATTGGGGACCTCGAGACTTTCAGGTGATGCACCTCTCTCTGAGGATGTTCGTCTCCGGAGGTCTGCCCTGACCAACACCATGAAGCCGGTAAGAAACTCATCTTCAACGAAAATTGATTCTTTCCAGATGCACAGCGCAGTGCGCACCCTTGTTTCGGTTTTCGCAAGTTTCCGCGTCTTAGCCAAGCCCGAGGAAGTCGCAGCTGCAATTCATGTCACGAGCGCTTCCTTGGGAATCTCGCACGTTGACACGCTTTTCGATATGTTTCACACCATTCTTCTTGTTCTGGTTCGTCATCGTATTTTGATAGACGCGTTTTGTCTCAGCTGGAAGAACGAGAGAGACATGAAGTTGCAAAGGAAGCGAAAGAGGTGAACATCCAGATGTTCCTCTACTTGAAACTTCCACTGGTGCTTCTGAAACTGCTGGATCGTGGATTCACTGGTGAAGAAGTGATTCAAGCAATAAAGAAGCTCCTCATCGAGTGCCGTCAGGTAGAGGAAAGCAGCGTCTTTTATACGTTTCAGGTTCTCGATGGCCTCGATCTTAACTTCAAGGACAATTCACTGAAAGTGGTGCTCGAGCAGTGTGCGAAGGCTGGCGTCATCCAGGAGCATGAAATGCACGCTCTGCTTCACACGAGGTAGTAGTCATGAAATTGATTTTAACTCAAATTCGTGGGAGCTGAAGCGATCGTGCCTTTAATTCAAGAAAAAAATTTCTTCGATGAAACATACTCATTTTCAGAAGTGAGCAACAAAAGCATCTCGCGGGCGCATTGAATCTTTCTGAGCAAACCAAGCTCGTAATCCTCGTGCTGCCTGCAATGCAAGCCAAGACCACCGTCGAAAAGGTGAGCTTGTCACTCTTGGAACATAACGCTTTTAGGTCTGGCAACTTGAAGACCCGCACAACACGAAGCTGATGAGCATGCTGCATAAACTCATCGGCAGTGGTGGACTGACCTTTGACGGGTTGTGCGCCACTTATTGTGTGGACGGAAATCTCTCCGATTTTTCGTCCAAACTGGCCCGGTAAGATTTGCGCAGTCGACCAAATTTCATCAAATCTGCAGAATAAATGGCTTGTCAGAAAATGTCAGCGCTGAGTCGGCCGACATGCGCAGTAATGCTGATGTTCGGGCCAACTCTTTCGATCTTACGTTTACGCTTCTTACCCGAATTGCCTACAACTACCCGCAAATGGTCAGAAGAAGAAAGAACTATCGAAGGGACAGTTTTCAGGCTTTGAAGGAAATCGTTTGTGGACGCGAACGAGGCACCAATCACGTGGAGAAAGTCTTCTTCCGTTGGACGAACGCGTACATGCGACAACTGAGTGTTGGTGGAACTAAAGGACCTCCACCGCAGGTTCCTTTCTTTGTAAGTAAGGAAAGAAAAACTTTAGGCTACTGCCGAAGAACGCGCTGCTGCCGTCGATCGTGTGCACTCGCTGCGCAGTGGGAAGATCTTTTGGGATCCGCAAACGTAAGAATTTACCAGAGCATGCCTTCTTCGTTCGCTCAGAATAAACGAGAAATTGAAAAACGCATTGAATGATGCCAAAAGGAGATCCTTAAAACCTACCCAGCAATAAGAAGCATCTCGTAGCACTCTCTCGATCGAAACAGTAAAAACTCAATCCCTGTCCCACAAGAGCCCTTTGCAAAACACAAGCGCAAGGCGTTCAAAAGTGTTCATTCGCAGAGAGTCTTGATAAAAGCTACCGCAAAAAAATCTATTCGGGCTGATTTTGCTCCTCTTGTTCGACTCTTGTAACCAATACGTCAAATGACTTTCAATGCCAAATATGTCTCGGCGAAGCTAGGAAAATGCAGTTCAAGTTTTTCTTCCAGCGAAAGCGTACACTACATTGTCTAGAGATCATTCTCGCACAGTCAATCTTGAAGTGAAACGTACGCGCCTTGGTATAATGAAGAGCGTTTTCGGAAGCATTGTTGTGACTGCAAATCCAAAACAGACAATGAACACCCCAACAGCTACTTGCATTATTCTCGACAGCTGAAGCTCAACTGTGATAAAGCATTTCAGCTGTGACTACGCTCAACTCGTGTTCTCGATGGCGGCCATTGGCGAAGAAATCTTCGACGAGTTCCGCGAGGGACGGCGTCTCGACGAGAACGACATAAAGGTTTAGACAAACACTGAAGTAGATGTTTTATTGTTTCAGAGAATCGTGAAATCGCTTCGCGGTACAACTTGTCTCATCGTTTGTCTCGTCCAGTGGTTGGATTGTCAGCCTAACTGCGAGTCAAAACGAGTTTGTGAAGCATTTCAAAAAGAGACTTTGGCTTTAGATTCTCGCCCTGACACTTCGTGATATTCTCGAGGATTCTCCGGAGCCAGCCTTCCAGGACAAGTACTGATTTGCTTTTGAATTGAGAAAAAAACCTTTAGGTGGTCGTTTGCTCGGAATGTCGTTCGAAGAATTGTTGCCGAAATTTTTTTTTCGATACGTTTCTGCTCAAATAGATTGAAAATCGCGTTGGCATTTGACAATTCCGGCTCCGAACGTGTCCGCAAAATATTTCTCAGCCTTCAAAACAGAAGTACGGCGAAGATTTCGTTGCGTGCTCACTGTCACGCTGGCCAGCCAACACCGAACGGATACATTATTATCCGTTCTGTGTTGGCCTAACCATGAAAACATAAAACACACTTAGAAAAAGCCACAAAAAATTCCGCTTTCCCTTTCCTCAATATTCGTGATTGAGGAGTTCATTCCGTGAGCAATTATTTTATCCACTCAAAACGTATTCGATTGTTTCAGGGGTCACCGGTAATTCAGCCTATCTGCACCACTTTGATGATTATCGCCAAGCGATCGCTGCCCTATCTTCAAAGACTCCAGGTTAATCTTTTCTTCAAACTTCACTGCCTCTTACAGATTCCCGACATGGAAATGCTCAAGAAGGCATGGCTCACGGCTGTCCGTCAGAATTGGGCTTCACCCAGCGCCCTCACCTTGATCGATCATTGTAATCGAGCTGGACAGTATCGTCTTTGGTGCGAGGTTAGTTGAAGTAAAGATTTTCAAAAGAGCTTCGTAGTCATATCTTCATCAGTTCCTCAAGGAGAACACGACCGAGATGCTGAACAGCGCCATCGAGTTGATCATCTGCTCGGTGAGTTTTGGCGCTCTTCAAGAAACTGTCTCAGGCTCTTCTCGACCCCGCTCGCTCTCTGCTTATCTTCAGCGAAATTCTCATTGACTTCGTTTTCAACAACGATCAAACGACGTTGAAATTCCGGCCGCCAGTCGTTCTTCCATTGGCTATGCTAGTCGCTCAGGTGTTTCGTGAAACTTATCTGAAACAGTTTTAGGTGATGTTGATGAGTGTTTGGACCGTGGCGCAAGGGGTTCAACTTCGCGACGGCGAGTCGCCGGACAGCGAGGAAGCAAGTCGAGAAGAAAAGGTTTGTTGTTTGTCAAAGAAGAAACCTCACAACGCAGGATAACGCTATGGAAGGGACCAGCTCTCAACAAGCGCAGAAGCCTGTTTCGCCAGCGCAAGCGCTCTTGAACGCTCTCAATGCAACTATTGATACAATTTTTGCAAAATTCCAAAAGGTTAGTAACACACTCGCAGTCAACTTTGCCAGGTTGCTTCGCCATGCACGATAACCTCACCGTCAACGTTTGTCGTTCATGTGATGGCCTTCATCGCGGCGGCGCCACGCTCACCGGCCTGGCAGCTTCTAGCCAATCGCGTGCCACATGATCTGGTAGGTCTTCCACTACCTTTGTTCTAAATAAAATCGAGTAGAAAAGCCTCGGTGAAATAGCTCACCTCAAAACACTTTCCACGTCTCGGAAGCTGCAAACTTTTTAGTTAAAAGGGCCATCAGCGGGCGTAATAGTTTTCACTGTCTTGGATGGAAAAATTGATTCCGACTGAAACATAGGCTTTCACCACTTTTTCTTTTGTTGATTTCTAAATCGACCAGAGAGCACATCGTAAGATGAAAACTTCCTTGCTGAAGTGTACTGGCTGAAACAAAGCTGATTGAAAAATCTGCGATCTAAAACCGTCTCTCTCTAGCATATTGAGGAAAGCAATTTGGCTACTATACATAATTCGACTGAAAGCGATTTCAGCTCTACAAACTGAATCGAATTGCGCCGTCGTCCATCGACTGCAGAGTGTTCGCGGCTTTCTGTCGACCTGGAGACGCCGATCACAGCAAGGATCTTCTGCGTTTCATTGTCGCACAACGTCGCTTCAAGCACATTTAAATCGTTTCCCTTTCTCCTTAGTCATTCACTTTTTTCGCCTCCTTTACAAACTTGCAGGCACTTCTCTAGTTTCCTTTTAATGTACCTCTAGTAGATCTCTTGCTTTACTCATGGACATGAACTTTATGTACCTCATGGTGTTTACCCTTCAGGATCGTCTCTTCTATTGCCAAAAACCCGAGCAAGCAATGGCTTTATTTATTGGATAAACGTTTTTTCTTATTTTCCGGACAGAGCAGTTCTCGAAGCACGCACTGACACTAGTGCCGAACTTACGATCATTGTGAATCTCAAAACGCTATCCGCTACTCTGACTAGCTTGCAAGAATTCGCGCTTATGTGAAGGGAATGTCTAATGGCTTTTCTCTGTTTTTTATGTTCAGCCATTGTCTTCTTCTTTCTTGCGAAATGGCGATTAAACTCTGCAAGAGTCTGTCTCTGCTTATAAGCTTTCGTAGTCGGTCGATATGAGCCACACCCGGTGACCGGACCGAACAAATCGGGCGACCGTAGGCGTGCTCATACTGATCGGCCAGTTTCTTTGCTGATTGAAGTTTGTAGACTTTTAGTCAAGAATCTTTGATAGGCTTGCGGAATAGCCGTAATACGTCAGCAACAGAAGGTTTTCGTAAGAATTACGCTTTGCGAAGAGCACGCCTGTCAGGGTATCCCGTCATCTCAACAACCATTCGTCACAGTTGAAACGAAGGTTTACCCTAGCAGGAATGCCTTTGCATGAATATCGTGAATAGATCAGATTAGAGCAAAAACAGCGATGACGCGACGATCGACGAGAAACTTCAATCTCACCGTCTCACATCACACAGGCGAGATTGACAATCTCACGTAGATCGGCGGTCGTCGTTTGATTCTCTTGCAAGGAAATTAGGCTGAACAGTGAATACAAGCATTTTAGCTGCAAGAAGTCGAATAAAGAGACAAAGAGCGATTCTCAACGGCTGCAGGGTGGCCCAGACGAATGACTCAACGACAGCCGTTGATCACTGAGGGGTCACGACGAGGGGGGAGAAGAACGGAAATATGATTGTGTCTGTAAAATGGGAAAAAGATCGCCTCTTTATGAGCGCCCGCTCAAGCCGGGGGAAGAAGAGGAGGAGCTAGCGATCTCCTCATCAGAAACCAAAAATCATCGCATCTCAACTTCGGATACGGCAAAGGTGAAATTTTTTGCACCCTCTATAGAGTTACCCGTAATTTCTCGGGCGATGGGTGTACAATCACTGCGAGGAAATGTAAGTTGACGACGAAGTGTTTTCACAAATGGCCGCTTTGCTCGACAGTACGGCTTGAGTTCGTAGAACCTTGTATCGAAGCAGAGTAGCAGTGGCATGACAAAAAAGATGTCTTTATTGAACATCATCGCTTTTTACCAACGACAATGAATTTCCGTATGATTCAACGGCGTCGGCAAGCATGAATGGCAGAGCACATCATCCCCCTGCATCATGTTCAAGAAAATCATTTTGCAGAAAAATCGTCTAGTCCCTGACTTTATGCTTTTAACGAGTCAGGCACAATCATGTCCATTACCGTGCAAAATGAGGTAATCGATGTATTGTGCTCGACTTGTGAGCGGGTATATTTTAGTTAGCTCGCTAATATTTCCACTCGTCGTTATCGGTATTTTCGTCAGTTTCAGCTTTTTCGGCAAAACTTTTTATTACTTCATTAGCCTCCGTCAATGTTCGGTGACCGTTCAACCTGCTGCAACTTGTTCCTTACGGCGAACGGCTCGTATCTAGACAATCCTGTTGCACGAAACGTAAAGTGGGCGGCTCATTCATGTCACAAGCGGACGAAAAAGTAGGAAGGTGAAGGCGAAATTGCGGAGTGTGCTGCAAGAAAGTCCTCAAGGCCCCACGTTTGCGTGAAGTATCAGGGAAACTCGCCGTTGACAAAATTGCACGTGCGACTATCAGCTCAGACATCGAGATGTTTCATAGTCATTTCAGTGGTTCAGTGTGTTTCTGCTCGTTGTTTTGAGAAAGGAAATCCTTTTGTCGAGCTGCATGGTTGAACTTCCAGAAGGTTGTTGATCATGCGAGCTTTGTGGTGAATTTACTTCTCAATGGAGCAATTCCCTCATCTTTGGGAACCCATTTGAAGTAAAGATATTGGCTGCAATGCACAGAAAAATTCCCCTTGACTGGCTTCCAGATACAAAATGCGCTAACACTTCTTCACTGAAACCAACTCAGACTCCATCCTTCGGAATGACGACGACTTCTTTATGCTTGTGTAACGCGCGCCCATCCTAGGCACTCTCCCCCAGTCGCCGCCGCCGCGGGTGCTGCCCTCAGGCCTTTTTTTCTCTGTTCCAAAGCCGTGCACGCCACGCATTAAACTTGCGCACGCCACCCGCGCCGACGCCAAATCTGGTTTGCCCAGCACGTTTCACCTATGTTTCAACCTTCGATGGCTTCTATAAAAGCCGTTCGACGAACCGTCATCTTCACTTTACTCCAGCCCCTCCAGTCAAGATGGAGCACGATCATCGCGAGAAGGCTTACCGCCTCGTCGCCTACTCGGCCATCGCCTTCTCGGCGGTCGCCCTCCTCTCGGTGGCCGTCACCATCCCGATGGT
>JAQIXL010001381.1:0-18533 GCA_034700245.1 Poikilolaimus oxycercus
AGCGCACTAACCACTCGGCCAGCCTAAACCGTGACATACAGACCGACACAGGTCGGCGTTTATTATATGTAAGGATGTTTCCCTTGAGAGTTATACCCTCGTGGCCTCGGCCCAAAGCTTAATACACAAAAAAACAATACTTTTCAGTTGTTCAAGTCAACCAACCGAAGAGCTCCTTGGCGCACAAAGCGGCGATCTTCTTCTTCGTCTTCTTTTTCTTTCTCACAATCTGCATGATCGTCTACGCCCTGGGCTATTTCGCCTATGCGCTCATCCGTCAGCCGCGCTTCTCACTCGACGACGCCGACGACCAAACACTCGAAGCGGCGAAGGTCAGACAATGGTAGCCAGTGCACACTTCCACAATTTCCTCCTTTCTTCTTTTCTTCCAAGCACAACAACGCCCCAGCTCTTCCGCTGTCCTTTTGTTTTCTCTCCTTTCCTATCCCCACGACTCTGAAAAGAGAAATTTCTATTTTCAGGCCATCCTCGCCGAAAGCCATTGGCGCTCGGTAGTTTTCATGAATTCTTTCTTTTCACTTTTCCCTGCGTTGAGTGCGAGTGGCATGCGCTAACCACCGGCTTTCTTCAGCTTTCCCTCTGACCTCTTAGAGATTTGCCCTTGCATGAACCGACGAAGACTGAAAACAGAAAATAATCGCAGTTTTTCAGCTGACACGCTTCAAGCAAAAGGCCACGTTCCTTGTCGACAAGACGAAGCAGTTTCTACGTTCCTCGAATGCCCTCTACACACGGCAGCTTCAGAGCGGTCGTGGCCCCATTGAGGACCGCATCCGGGCGAGCCGCCTACAGCCGAGCGCCGCTCAACTCGCTCGTGGCATGCGAGCACCTCTTCAGACGCTTCCCACAGCCCCATCCACTAGTCATCCTGTTCTCTAATTTCACTGACTTCAATGCTTGAGAAACGAAGGAATGACCAATTCCTTCAGGGTAGCAAATGCTTCTATTCTAGACTTCGTGTCGAAAACAGTCTTGAAGCCCCTGTTGAAATCATCTGTGACTTTTTGCAACCATCGAACCTCGTCGGGTCCCCGGACTAACGGGTTGTCTTATTCCGCATGCTTACTTGTTCAAAACACATTGTGGGCTGTTGCTAAATTTGTCTCAAGGATTGTCACATAATTCGACAAATCTCTGCTATTGCTTTCTTGTACTTTTACCAAATTATTAACGCTGAGCTGTATGCACTATCGCATCATTTGTATTATTTATGTGACACATAACGTCGTAAATCGTTCATTGGCGCGGTTGCACTCTTTAAGAGGAACACTCGATACCTTGAAGACTCTAGTATATCCTTTTTGTTCAACGGCATCGAAAGACTCGTAAGTGGAAAACACGAAATACGGCTGATCCCGGTTAAAAGCCGTTTTAACGCTCGTGCGTCAAGCATTTTTTTAAGCAGCGATTATGACTTCAAAAAAGTTGCCAAGGGGCAATTTGGCGCTGCGTGGGCCAAAGTCGAGGCGACGAAAAATGTAGACATTGCATGTATTCCTTTCGATCCTTCTTGGACGCACACATAAACCGTGCATAGCCTAAGAGCCGAACCAGGATTAGTTTTTCTCGATCATCATGCTGTTGAAGCAGGTCGAGGCGCCTCTAAATAGTCTCTGCTCCTTCTCAGAAGTGGAATTGCACGAGTCGATTGCCGCTTTGAACGTAAAAGAAACTACAAGATCTGCTTGATCATCTGCAAATCCGCAAAATAATTCACATTTGAACGATACGATTTGATGAACTGGCGATAGCTACAACATGACTTTCAAGGAAAGCAGATGTCTTACGTTTCTGGAATTGCTTATTGGCTTAATAATCGGAAGCCATCAAAGCCGCATGACTTTTACCCTTTTACCTAATTCAAATGGCATTCTTAAGTGTTTCTCTTTATTTGCTTCAGTCAAGCACGAGGAGGAAGCGCAGGTGAAACGAGGCAAAGAAGACGTCCAGCTGTTGAAGTTCTCTGAACCAGCTGAAGCACTTTTCGACCCGCAGGTGCACGAGAACAGATCAGACGGATTCAGCGTCTTCACATTAAGGCCGCATTATCAGAGCATTCTAATTCTTCCCCCATCCTCGTATGTGCGGCAAAGCTTCGCTCACCAGGGCAACGAGACGTATCGAGCCTCTTCAGCGAAAATCCAGCAAAGGTTGCTCGGCCTTCTTTCTAGTCCCTGCGGAAAAGAAGGAGTGCAAGGTGATGTCGAAGAGACGTTAATAGTGTTTGCGTCACAGTACAAATGAGAACGAACAGCTGATGGAAAGCATTTCGTGTTTCGCACTCTCTGGGAGAGTACCACCGCAAGACCAAGACCAAAACCTAAACGAAGGCTGATTTTTCTGCATTTCAAGTGTAGCAAAAAATTCCTCAAAATGGGTGCTACGCAACTCCAAGCGTAAGAGAGTGTTGTTGGTGGTCAGATAGATTCCGGCCTGCGGAGGCTCCTTGTAACGAATTCGAATACAATCGCTTCACAAAGTGCCTACGCAAGCTGGAGAGCACTGACCGTAGCAACTGATAGTTCAGGTAGTTCAGACAGCTTTTAGACTTCACGAGAAGGAACCAAGACCGAGACTCCATGTCTAATTGTGCCTACCTGCTCAGAGATCCCTTTCAGCCCTCCCTTAAGGACATCTTGGATGTAGTCCATGAATACGAGTGCACCAATTTCAACATGAAGGAACTGGAACTGAAAATTGGCTCGAGCTACAAACATGATTCAACCGGGAGCTGAAAGGGGGAGCTGAAAGAAGCGTTTCTGTGCAGCAACAAGACTACACGAAAGAGAAAGGCACGAGGGAAACGCATACAACTCCTGAAGTGCTTTTCGCCACGCGACACAACTTTCAGGAATCTTTTCCTCCCTCGAGGTACAATAAGGCGCTTTTCGGTGGCATGTGTCCGACGATAGAGAGAAATTTACTAAGCCCCTCCAGGCGAGGCTTCGTGTGGGCAAATTAGACTCCTAAATCCCCAGCTGGAGCTTACGGTAATTCGCAAACATATCTCTGAAGCTTTTTCTTTTCCTTCCTCGGAGATTTACAGAGCGGCAGCAGCGTAATTGCATTGGACCTCTTATTTTTTACATTTTCAGCCAGACTAGCATTTCAAAAGATTTTGAAACTAAAAGGATGATATTGTGAGAGGGCTTCCAGAACGAAGCCGATAATGATGCGGACACGCGCAAAGCTTTTGGCTTTAGGATTTGGCTTTAGGAGGAAAGGTAGAGCCAGAAGTCAGCATCAGGAACATGTGACTCTTTCCGTCTTCTGATTCGATGGTGGACATAGCAGTGACCAAAAAGAAGGCGAGACCGACACTTTAATACGTATTAACAAATAACTGCACTCTTGTATGCTGAGAGGTCTCCCATACGTTTTGGGAACATGAGGAAGGGATGAAACTGGGGAAACAACCAAGATGCTGTTATGGCCAGACTGAACCGCCAAAGTTACTAATAAACGCGAATTTCACTGCTCCGAATATTCATCGAGTTTCTTTGGTTTTCAGGCTTTCGAGAGTCTGGTGAGAAAAATTAATTCAGCGCCTGTCCGACATATGAATGGAGCCTACAGCATTACAAAGAAAGGGCAGAATTCTTAAGAATACGAAATCTGCCCTAGGTCATTGGAAAGACTACACATGTCTTAAGATCAGCTGAGGTGATTCACGAAGGCTTGTAGCCGGGTGACTTTGGCAAATTGATGGATCAGCCCCCCGACCAAACCGTGTTTCCACCTGTCCGCCAAACGACCAGCGATTGGCCTTTCTCTCCCTCCTCCTTGTTCTTAGTTGGTTCTCTTTTGACATTCTGCTTGCCTTTGAAAAGAAAAAAGCATGACGCTGGCGACTTTCGCGTGCCGCCGCAACAAAACCCAACGACGTATGTATTTAAACGGGACATGCATCGCCATCAAAGGTTATAATTGAACTTGGCTGGCAAAAATGTACTCGTTTGTGACGAAAGACTTGGCATATTCTAAGAAAAAGTGCGCTCTCTCACCGGCTGCACTCTGACCTCTTTCATAGGACACACCGGAAAAGGTGAAGCCGCTTTGAAAAAAAGCGTCCGCTAGACGCGAATCCCCTCACTGAGTCCCGGTCATAAATCTAAGAAGAGACGACGAGCGCGCGTCGACGGCGAGAAAAACGCATAAGTCCGCTCTCATCTTGCCGCCCCTCGCATTCACGCGTCGCAGCGCGAGAGAGGCCAAATTACGGTAGAGACGCGCGCGCGCAAAAATTGCCCCCCTGTGACCCGAGACGCTTGCTTAATATTCACCTCATGATTTTATCTCCTACTGAGAACTACGCTTTATATTTACGTTTTGAAAGAGCGGCACACTAACAATAGAAATTTAATTTGTCTTACGTCAAATCGTTGAACCGGCTGTGAGATGTCACCGAGAGCACATTGATCTCTTAAAAGCGGAAGTACGCATGGTCGCGAGGACATGAAAAGACTACTTTAAAAGACGTTTGTAATACGGTATTAAGGAGACATTTGCGCATGCCAAAGATTAGTTGAAGCGAAAGAGAGAGAGAAAAGCAAGTTCTGGCAGAGATCACCTCAAGTGCAAGGGTGTTTGATGGTAAAGATGTTCACAGATAAACATTCATTCATCCCAGATCCACGTTTCCCCACACATGTGAGAGGAAAGAGAAAGTCGAAGAGAGAGTGCAGAGAAGCGGCGACTGGACCGAAAGGGCAAATGGCGCGGCGACGGCGTGGTTGGTGGCGCTTCCGCGTGGCTCTTTGCTTCCTCCACCCTGCCACCCTCATCCGCTCTGTGTCGGCTGGCCCCGAACCTCGGCCACGCTACCACGGGGGCAATTTCTGCACTTACTAATTGGCGTCATGGCTCGCAATGTGGTCTCTCTGGCGGTCTCAGCTGGATGGCTCAGAGGCTCAGAGGCCAGACATACGACTGACCTCTCAAGCATCATGTCTAGCCGCGTCGTGCGGCTATTAGTGGGATTCCCTCTCTCGGGATGCAACACGATGGCATTACGTGACTCTTCTGATGTCATGGAGATGCAAGAAAAAAAGCTTCTGTGACAGACTTGACTTGGGACGAGTCCAACAGGATCGGCTTTCACAGGGAGAGACGAACTGTGGATTACGATTTTCAAAGGTAATGAATGGCTCGATGATCAAAAACAACTAACCACAGAGCGACTATAAGTTGAACACACGAACACCCATGCGCTTTAAATAAGAAAGCATGAAATGATGTGTGTGAAACTAATTTCGTCAGTCTCACAATCTCCTTCTTTGGCCGCTTGACATGGGGTCACATGCAGTTGCGACGTCTGTAAGCGAAAAAATTTCGCCACGACGATCTCGATCATTCTCACTACAGACACAACACCGACTTGGCTCGTGGCTCAATTGGCTACCACCACAATAACAAGACGTAAATTCGCACTCTTGCACACGGTTATGCTTGGCCGCGTTTTCGAGAAATTTCCCGCCGTTACAAACAGCACATGCGCATGACGCCCTAAGCTTGCGCATTGTAAGCGAAGGAGATCTTGCCATTTTACCCATTCACTCAAAAATTGCGTCAACGTCATTCAGCTAGATGGTACCGTGAATCCACCAAGCTCGTCGACTCAATAAGGAAAATCGGATTTTGCTGGACTTACGGACTGGTGTTGAAAGGCCTGAACTAATCGAATCATCTGTCATCACTGGAAATACAGACACGCATAAAAATTGCGTGGGGCGGTTTGCTGCTAATAAAAGTGCTCACGGAGAGCATAAGTCGACGTTTCCGTTTCTCCTTTTTTTGCTTGAGCAAAGTCCCGAGATCTACTTGGAAAATACGTACCATAACGGATACATCACCGATGATGCTATCTCCACAGCCAAGACGATTTTTCTTAACGTTATTGAACCATCCGAGCCAGGTCGGAGCGGGAGTCACAAACAGGCCAGCTTCAACAGCCTTTGGTCTCACTAGCTCTATCCCCGCACGGTGACCTCTGCAGAGAGAGATGGAGGGAGACTTCTCAGAAGTATCCACTACCGCTCTTGAGACCGCTGACGAAAGCTCGTGTGCTCGAAAGAAAATAGGGTTCATGATAGATATTTCCCAGACTTAGAGCTGAAGGGGAATGTAGAATTAGCAAAGCGCCAAATGTAGGGTCACGTATTTCGCGAGAAAGCGCACTACATCTAGACTGACTTTTAATTTTCAAAAAAAAACAACGTTGAGATGCCGCAATATACAATATTTAGCAACTAACGAGAAAATAACACTAAGAATTGCGCGCAATTTTTATTGTAAAAGCCAGAGAATCAAAAAAATCTACGAAGTTAGAAACAGAGCTTACATAAATCAGCGTTATTCAGTCATCTTTGGCTGACTGTTGAGATCAAAACGTCGAAAGGCTACATGACCTCGTTCAATCTTTCTTCGATCCGTCACTGTTTTCAGACTTCGAATGTCCTTAAGTGCTAGTTGCGTACTCTCTTTCTCCGAATGGCATAGAGGCGTGAAGCTCTCGAGCTTGAAACCGGCAAATTGAATTGCTTTACCCAGTCAAGAGTGCAGATCCGGTTTTCAAATAGGAGACTGCCCGGGTCCCATTGGTCACTTCGAGGGACGGGCGGGTTGTTGCGAGAGACACCTGCCGTAAAGTGCAAGTGAGGGCAAGCCTCAGCTGATTTGGTCTGCCTCTCCCCCCTTCTATCCCCCTCTAGAGGAGAAGGGGGTAGTTTCCGCGATGTTCATGCACACACGAGAACATGCACTAATGTTGAGTCGCCATCCCCCTAGCAGACACACGCGGAAAAGCTGCCAGTAGCCCAGACGACCCGCAGACGGACCCGATTAGTCTCGCGCTTGAACCTCATCTAGGTGGTTCCCTTAAGCCATGTCACCCCATCGAAATGGTTCGAGATCAGAGGACAAGCCCTCGTTAACAAACCCGGTCACAACCCCGATCCGATCACAGCGCCGGGCTCTTTTTTGTGAACTCCAATTCCCTTAACTATGCGTGCTTATAATTAGACATATTTCAGCATACCAAGAACGGTGAGATACCATACGCGTGAGTGGCTGCTTCCGTCAGCCTCGGCTGACGCTCCATGCAGAATTCAACACAAAAATTGTAACTTCGTGAGAAATTCTAGGCTCACTGACGGGGGAAGCTACCGTAATCTGAAGGGTGAACCCGGCACACTTACGGGATCGAAGAGCTGAAGCGACGGGAAGAGGAAGATCTGCGTCAGACAGGCGCACATAGATGGACGAATGAATGACACTCATATTCGAGAGGTGGAGGAGATGGGTGGCGGCGCAGCACACGCGCGTCTTCACGATTTCGAAGAGTGCGGTGCGTGTCGAGCAAATATGGTCGGGACGAAGAGAGGCGAGGAGGAGGAGGAGAGGCTGGGCCTTGAGCGGGACGAAGGAGGCGACGATGGCGAAGGCGCAAGGGCGCTCGCCTATTGGCTCGATGTTTGGGTATCGCCGGCGCGCGCGCAAGCGGGCCCCCTCTTATGTATTTCGCACCTCTTTCTCTGTATGTGCACACTTACGGGCATCGACGCGCTCTGGCCGTCGCTGCTTGACAATACCCGCATGCACCGTGGCCGTCGCCGCGGCGAGACTCTCGGAAAAGGTGCTCCGGTAATCGATTTAGGCTACCATTCGCAAAACCCAAGAGCTATAAGGTTTAGCGAAAATTGACTGCTGAAACAATTGAGCGAGAACTTTGCGCATGTGTGTGCTAAAACTGAATTATAGGCATGGCAGCAAGACAGAACACAAATTGCATTATGACTCAATTCATCAAAAACTTATAGTTTCCGGGAAATGAAGTCAAAGTCATGAATGTGAAATTGTCTGGGCTTCTTTCGGTTCCATTGCAGCTGATTCACGAATCTCCGTCTGGTGAGACTCGAGAACGAAGTGGAAAGAGCGACGACGAGGAGGAAAGGACAAGTGTTGCTGACCCCTGAGTGGACCTCTCTTGTTCATTCAATAGTTGAGCAAACACCGCCGCCTATTCACCTTCAATTTCCGGGGGCTCCCTTTCGTGAGTGAGATCATTCGGAGATGGACCAAGTTCGCCCTTTCCTTCTTTCACTCGGGTCGCAACCACTTACCGTAGACCGAGGCAACGAAGGCATGGCATACACATCCTTCTCCCTCACCCATTGCTCAGTGGCCACAATGGCAAATGGACTCATAGAATTGAGCGCCGAACACCTTTTCTCCCTTTCCTTCTTCGTCCCTCTTTATGATTCTTCTCCCTCGCACTCTCTTTCCGCTCTGTGTGTGCAGGTGGGATTTGCATGTGAGGTGGTGGGCGACCGCCGCTGCGCCCTCGCACGAGCCAGGCCAGCGAGGTGGCAGCCTGCATTAGAACCAACGCCTCGATTTTTGGCCCAACTCCAGCAAGAAAAAGGAAATGAGGAAATATGTTTTCGATGCTGAAAATAGAGAACCGCAAAGGATCGTATGCTTCCAGAAGGTTCGCAATAACAAAACAAATGGAGCCAGCAAGGGCTGCCGTAGTCCGTAGCGTAGTCCGTAGCGTGATCTCGGCGTGGTTGTCATGGCGATGGTGAGCGCGTCCGGGTGACCGTTGGCCAACGAATACCTTCCAAATTTGCTTCTGAAAGCTGCTTTTATTGCTGAATAACAATTAGTTCGACGTAGAAATGTCCAAGGAGTTCGGCGGTAACTACAGCATCAATGGACGATTGGACAGCGTCAAGATTAGGCAAGTCCCTTCGCATGTGGTTTCCAATTGACAGGGTTCGTTTGGTTTACGAAGGAGCCGCCTTCGGAGCGTTGCCACAATTCAACGAATTCGCGGGCGGTTTGGCTGCTATAGGTAGACTTGTCTGCTTCATAAACAGCGTTGCTTGTTAGGAAAGGACGAGGTTCGGACAACGGTTGACATGATCGACTTGCACTGGCAACAAAGAATCAGCAAGCCGGTAAAATAATTCTTTAATGAGTGTTTCTTCCTCCTTTCAGTTTGAGGGAACAAGTGGCGACGACGCAAACGTTATTGAGTAGGTTTTCCACATGATGCTTGTCAATGAACACAGCTCGACACGAAAAGAACCGAGACTTTTCACATACGTTCAAGGCGATGTGCTGCCGTCGTACTTGACAGAAGTTGAGGCAACCGTCGTTGTTAGCCAAGGCGTCCACGGTCTTGCCATCGAAGGTCTGCCACCACCTCAAAGCCGACGCATAACACCATTTCAGTAAGTTCTGCGGGCTTTATAAAAAGGCCTTCAGTGACTGGAGACGTAAAAGTCCAATAGTTGATCTACCCGTGGCTGATCCTCGGCGACGTGGCGTGGGCTTACGCAAACGCTCAATGTATCTCATGGCTTTTCTCGGTCCAATGGAACGAGGGTCTGAGTCCAGAATTGTTTCTTGAAGTTTTCAGTCGAAGCATCGATCCCAATGATGAGTTCGTCGTTTGTCGAATGAGCTTAATCGGTGATCGAATGGCAAGTTTGATTCGTTCAAATGGACTACGTGTCAGGTCACCTTCGACCCGGACCTCAACATCAATGGTTATCGCTTGGAGAGTCGGTATGGCATCTACGTCTGCCATGTGCAAGTCATTGATGATACTTTCGATCATCTCGAAGAAAGCCTTCCACGCTCAGAAGAGGTGAAGAAACCTTGTTTCAACGCTAATTTGCCTTCTAGGATTGGATCGCTGAATCCACGGCCTTTGATATTCCTGTCGGGAATACTGTGCGTCTCGTCTATCAAGTCGAAATTGGTTCGCATCTAATCAGAGAGGAAGTGAAGTTCAGATCGTGCTGTCAACTTCGACTTCGACGGTTTGGCGGTACAATGGCGGTTGGTCCTGCCTGATGGCTGGTCAGCAGAGGCCGAGTCCGAAACCGAGGGCAGAACCCCCATGTGTGACTCGAAGGAGGTTGGACAGGCAAGAACTGAAGCTTCTGTCTTCAAGCGCAATAATCGTCTTTTCAGAACGATGTGGCGCATTTCGCTTTTCCGCTCGAATTCTCTATTTGCGTGCCGTCGCGCGTGCCCAAACCGAAGACCGACGATGCGATCAAGTAAAAGACACACAGCCAAAGTGCACCATGATCACATCTCAGGTCTCTGAAAGCGTCTTGGCCACGTTTGTATCTGCGAGTTACCTCTGACGACCAATGGGGTCGATCGTGGGTTGCCGGCTATGCCTCGGTCTCGCTACCATTAGAAAAGTGAGAACAACCGCAACAAATAAGAGGCAAATTTAAGTTGCACAGTGAGAGCGGATTGCTGGCGACCCGTTCAACCGGATAACGGTCTGGCTGGACTCCGAGAGTACTTTATCGGACAGGCAGTGGACGTCGACGATGTGCTGGAAAAGCCAATGGTACGGGTGCTTAAGGGGATCGATGGGAGGTTTAGGGTTCAAACCAAATTGGCTTGACGACAAAGGCGTCTGGTTATTTGTTACTCAACGTGAGCAGCGCGATCCAAAGTCGCCGCTTCATCTCTCGCGAAGTGCTGCATCATCTACGCTATGGGAAAATGTTGTCAACTATCGGGTAACTTGCTGTATCGATGGTTTTTATTAACCGAGTAAAATTTTTTAGCCTGAAATCGAATCTCCACTGGCGAATCATGAAGGTTCTCATGGAGTTCGAAGAGGCGAAACGCGAATTATTGCGCGTCCGCGGCTTGAAATAATGTGAAAAAGGTCTTCAGCTTTTGTTCAGTACTTTATAAACATCAAATAAGAAGAAGAAAAATAAATTTTGTTTGTAGCTGGCTGTGGTAACGTCGCCTCTGTGATGAGAGGGAAAGGACTGAGAAACTGCAAAGAGGATGAAGTCTCTTCAATTGCCAGTCAGCACAGGTCTTGCAATCTTTTGTTTTTGCAATGCTGCAAGAAGCTTTGCTATTGAAGTCATTAGAGTAGTAAAATTGAATGCTTTTTTCGCCGCGCTTTTCTCACCGCCCGAAGTTAAGTCGCCGGGTGCCTTGGGAAATCAGCGCGTCGCGTGCACGAATGTCCTTTGTTCTCCAATTGATTGCCTGATTTTCAGTAGGAAAGGCCGGTTCGACGAAAATACGTCTCAGCCCGGAAGACGGGGGAATTGCCCTTTTCTTCCCGATCACTGAGTGAGACAGGAAGAAGGGGGATCACCCGCCTTCGTCTTCTGGATGCATCTTGCACCAGCACCCCTCTTCCCTTTCCTTGTCTCTCTTTCTGGAGTCTTAGCCTGCCTGAAGACCGTTCCTTTCGAGACGACCATCTTTCCTACCGATATGCCTACCACTGAGCCACCGGAAGAAACAACAACTGTTACGTCGACGGAGCCGCCAACCACGACTCCGACGACCTCGACCTCTTCGTCAACATCAACTTCTACTTCAACGTCAACATCCACGACTACCCCAACGTCGACTTCCACGACCACTCCAACGTCGACTTCTACAACCACCCCAACGTCGACTTCCACGACCACAACATCTACGACGACCACTTCAACAACTACTTCTACGAGCACGTCCACCACTACCACATCGACAACGGGCTGCCGGCCGCCTGGCGTCGATCCTTGTCCGCCTGGGTGGACATACATGGAATTCACTACATGTGCCTGCTATCTGGTAAGATCGTTTGTAGTAATTGAAGTGTTGTGTCCTTCATCAGGTCCTAGACGGTCCAGCGAATACTTGTGGGGTGCTTAGCGGCTGCGTAGTCGGCTTCGTCAACAGCGGATGTGAAGAAGCCCAGGCAAGCTGTGCTTCACTCGGCGCCAACCTCGTCTCTATTCATTCACTAGCTGAAAACGCCTTCATTAACAGTTGGATTTTGTTCTAACTGGGAAAAGGTTTCAGCTATCGCCAACGTGATGTATCCCAATCCGATGGTGACGGGCGATCCAACGAGCAATCTTGGCACTATTTGGCATCAGGCTACGTGTATTGGTCTGAAGACGGACTCTCCTTTGATATTTCCATTCGTGACCGATATCACGGATTACTATTGGCGTGATGGAACTGCTTACGATCCGTTCGTCTTCAATTTTTGGGCCACACGTGGCAACGAAGGCACCTATATCGATTCAATGACCGGCATGCTCGAGACGGTTCCGCAAGACTGCGCTGTGCTCACGTTCGGTGGAGGCTGGAACGATATGACTTGTTCATGGGTGAGTATGATGCCTAAATCACAAAAAAAAGCGCCAATTCAGCATCAGCGAAACGCCGTCTGCAAGTTGCCAGCAACTTGCCCTTGTCCATAATTTGACTTTTGAGTCTCGCTCAAATAAACGTTCTGATGAAGCTGTAATTCGCTTCTTTGGATTTTTATTCGATCAATCATGAATCGAGCGATTGGGGTGCGTCTACGCTGGTCTGTTCCGCACCCAAAACGTGATTGAAGGAGGTCGGGAGGAAGGAAGGAGACGGGTTGTCCAAAATCTTCTGGATTCCCTGCACGGAGCGACAGATCGAGACTTCCTGTAGTCACTGCACCCTCGTTCTTATTAAGAAGTGTCGTGCGCAATCGCAGCAACTTCCATTCGAATAACAAAACGAAGAGGCTTTGTTAGGAATAATTCAGAAGGTTTTGATGCTTGATGCCAAAAGTCTGACGATTGTGCGTGGCACTGGCCGTCAGCCTCCCACTACCCGCTCTCTCTTCCATCTCACCGTGTCAACACGCTCCGGTTCTCTCTGCCCTCAGTGTGGTTTCTGCGATTGTGCCCAATGTTTTGCGAGGCGGAGTTGCGCCCCACAATCAATTCGCCCCTTTCCTTGCTGCCTTCTCGCTGTGCCATGCCCTCGCTCACCGGCGTCAACTCTCCCGTTCTCAAGAATGGTGATCCTGAGCCGCCACTTGCGGCGGGCAAGGCTCGCATCTTCTCGATGCGATTTTGTCCGTGGGCCGAGAGAGCTTTGATCTACCTCGAGGCTAAGGAAATCCCGTTGGTCTTCTTTCATGCATAATTTCTGTTCAGAGCCGAAGTGGTGAACATTGATCTGAAGAACAAGCCCGACTGGTACTTCAAGAAACACCCACAAGGCAAGGTGCCGGCCTTCGAGCACGACGGCAAAGTGGTCATCGAGTCGGGTATCATCCCTGAATATCTCGATGCCATTTTCCCAAACAATCCCGTTCTTCCTTCTGACCCTTACGAACGAGCCCAGCAGCGCGTTCTCGTCGACCAGCTCTCTACGGTGAGTCGTCAATTCGTTAAGAGAAGAGAATCAGTTGCCACCACTAGTCCACGGCCTCTTTGCCATTCTCAAGGACCCGTCTGTACGCGACGAGAAACTGGGAGCTGTAGAGAAGGCCCTCGACGATGTCGAGCAGCGTCTTCTCGTTAAAGACTTTTTCGCCGGTATGTCCTCCTTCATAATCTCGATCAAGAGTGGACGCAGGTTCCAAGCCTGGCTACGCAGACTACCTCGTTTTGCCTTTCTTCGAGCGCATCTTTTTCGCCACTCAAAATCCCGGAGTAACAAACTTTGACGCCAAAGACTTCCCTGGCCACTCTCGGTAAGGCTCTCTTTCCTACCGAAGTCTTCAGCTATCCCAAACTGACCAAGTGGTTCAACGCCGTCTACAACTCGCTCGCAGTGCAGGCTGTTGCTCAACCTCCGGCCGTGTCCGCTGAGTTTCTGAAGAGCTTTGCCACGGGAAGTCCCAATTACGATGCCGGCATCTAGAGAACACCTGTACCCATACTTCACTCTATTCTGCGATTTCTTTTGTGTATGAGTGGTACATAACTTAACGCAAAATAGTCCGGACAACTGCAACTTCTTTAATTATTCCACCAGAGATTAACAGTAAGAAAAGAGCCTGAGGAAAAAAGCGGTGCGTCCGTTATGAAAGACGTTCCCTTGCGTAAACATCAGACGAAAATCAGCATTCACACTTGGCGCATCTCGTTTCATACATGCACTGACATCCGCAACACAAGAGAAAGATCAATCCCCAGGGAAAGAAGAAAATGGCAAGTAAAACAATGATTACTTGCTTCCAGAAAATTTTGCGCGTTGCGAGATTTCCAATTCGGCAGCGTGGGCAGTCGCCCGCAGTGACAATGACGGTCACTGGCTGTGGTTGCGCTGGGTTGTAAATGACGACTGGTGGAGGCCGTGGTTGTTGATGTGCCGTTATGACAATGGTTGTTGTTGCTGTCATTGTCGTCAACAAACTCTACAATACACATATTCAAGCTACGGAAAGACAACGCTTCACTTACGTTTAGTAATTATGAGCAACCCTTCGCCTTCTCGCGTTCGTGAGCTTATGAGAGCCGGTCACTGAGAATGAAGTCGGGGATACCTCTATCTTTCGGAAGTCCTTTCTTGACCAAGTAACGGTTCGACAACAATCCCACAAGTGAAACTGGTTTGTTGGTTGTTGATAATAATCGCTGAAAGTGCTAATTGAAACCAATCCAGTCTCTTTGCCTGACGACAACAGTGTGATCGTGGTCCATCTAATTAGCACTTGACCAGCCTCATCTTCCCACGCCAAATCGAATTCTCGTGGTCGAATCTAGCAGCGCTCATAACAGCTCATCGCAGTAGGTGCTTCAGAGCAGTTGTCATAAGCCCCAGTGAGTCTCTCCCATGAGAAGAACCATTAAGGTTGATGTCGCCCTCCCCTTTGGCTTCGGCAAAACCAACGATAAGGACATTGCCGAGGCCATCAACAAAGGTCACTGCTTGGTCGAAACAGGACAGAGAGAGAGCCGGGGAAAGAGCCAGAGAAACAGAGAAACAATTTAGCGTAACATCTTTATTCCCGAATCGTTGAATTATGGACAACGATTACAGTTCGTGCATCTCGTCTCGTACATGCAGTGACAACAGCAGCTAAACAGACACAGCAAGCCGCACGGGAAACAGATAATAGTGAAAAGAAGAATGAGCAGTTGTTTCCAGAGCACCTTGCTTGTTACGAGTTGACCGTTGCCGCAACGCGGACAGTTGCCCGCGTTCACCACGACGGTCACTTGTTGCGGTTGACCTGGAGTATACGCGAAGACTGGTGGCAGCGGTGGCGGTTCGAGTGGTGCTGATGGGATTGTTGGGGTCATTTTTTTGGGTAGAAACCCTTCTTCTAAAGTCGGATCAGGCTTTGAACGACAAATTTTTGCCTTACCTCAGAAGAACCGTTGGCGAAGGGTAGACACACCTGATAACACTGACTCATGGGAAGACCTTTATCATTTGGCACTTCATTCGTGGTTAATGGAAGAGATTGGGAAGTTGCCGCGCTCAACTGGATGCTCATGCAGCCTGCGTTTCTTTCCAATTATCAGGCCTCGTGCGATCTCCACATGGGAGTTTATATCTAGAAGCGATCTTCAGCTAAAAGCGCTGAAATTTCAAAAGAGAAGACGGATATTGCAATTTTAAGCCGTTGTAACCACTGTAAGGTTTTCGTAGTGCTTGGCGCAGTCTCTTGTGGCCTCGGAATGCTCACAAAGAAGATAATCTTTGCTAGCTTGCTTCGAGCTCGCTCAAGCACGTAACGGAAGGACAGGTAAGCCGATTGGTGTGTTGCTGGAAAAGGCCATGTTTTAGTAGCGTTTTTGGGGTGCATTGAAGATAGGGCGGTGTTAGTAGTGCATCGCTCAACGCATCTCCCACTCGAACTCTCAACAATTGTTCATCGTTCCAGCAAGCTCGCATAAAGTTGTATCAACACAGCCTTTCCAGTCTTAGTTGTCCTGTCCGTGGATGGTGCTGTGCAGGCAGACACTGGCTCTTGGGCAGAGGACATACAATAGATTCTCAAACGCTGACTCAATTTATCGCAAGGGGCGGCGAAGGTGCATACATAAGCTCTTTGTGTTAATCAAATAAGCGGGACATTGGAGAGCTGACCAATAATCTTACGCGCAAAAAGTGTCAATAAGTTCGCAGTGCGTGGTTAGCGTGTCGCGCGGTTTTTATCCCGCCACGCCTAATCGTTCAGCAGTAACTATTTATTTACTTGATAGATTGATTATCTTTCTCTGAATCAGTTTCGGATCCATTTTTTCGACAGTAGTTGGCAATAAATCACAGTCCGTTAGTCCATGCAGTGAACTTTCAACCCTTTTGCGGGGTTTTGTCATGCAGTGCATTTTTTCTTGACGGAGCACTTTAGCCATTGCATTTCATTTTAATTTTGCAGCAGCGCCATCCAAATCGATCAACGGGGGTTTTCCCAGGAGATTTTAACGAGCGTGATTATCACGCAATTTAGCACGTCACAGTGCTAATTATTAGCTCCTTATTCGCAGTTCAGGAATTTTATCAAGCCTTGTTTAAATACTGCTCCTCATTTCTATCGAATCGTTCCAGTTGGCATCAGAAAGCTGGACACCTTTGAATCAATCACACCGCGACGCCGAAGAAGAAGAAAGGTTTGTAAACGCTAACTGTAAGACGCGGTGTTTGTTTTTCAGTGCCCCCCTTTCGGCTGTACCTGAGGTATTACATTTCAATCGATTTTTCACTCCTTTATTGTTTCAGTGGGAGAAAACAAAGCCCTCTTATCCTGAAGGAAGTGACAATCAGCGTAATGTAATGTAAGCAAAACAAAAATAACAACCTTCTAGAGACGAATATTATCGAAAATGCAGAGCTTTTGACATCAACACAAGCCCATTGTTGAACGATTTCGAGTTATATTACGAGTCCCGGTGTAAGTATCAGATTTGAATTTTTCGAATTAATATTTAGACAAGTTCTACGCAACGGTAGAAGAGGAAAAGAAGCGCCGTCGTATCTACCATGAAAACTGCGAAAAGATCAAGGTAAATTGTTTTTGCTTTAAAAAACAGGAATATTAGATACACAATCGGCTCTATGTTGAAGGCGAGGAGAAAAAATTATGGATAGTTGACGACGACCTGGACATGGTTCGTTTTCCTTCCCTCTTTTGTACCTTTGTAGACGGACGAAGAAAAAGCTTCCGGCCTACCTCCGCAGTCGCAATTTGAAGCTCCCACAAAGGAGTATGCAGAGCGATTTAATAACAGGAGGAAAATGAGGGACTTCGATTTCTGGAAGAAAGTTCATAGTAAGCATTTTCATATTTGCCTGTACACCTATGCACATAAAAATTCCAAAATTTGAGAGTTTGAGCCGTAAAAACTATGAGAAATTCCTGGAGGTGTTTTCGAGAAATTCACACAACTTTAAAATGCTTTCAGACAAAGTCTATGCTAATCGGGAAGAGGAGGAGCGCCGTCGACAAATTTATCTCACAAACTGCGAGCAAATCAAGGTTTGTGTTCTGTTGTAGCTCTCTGAGTCAATTGCAAATTCAACAGGAACATAACCGAAAATTTATCAGAGGCGACGAGGACTCACTTCTTGATGCAAACAGCACGAATGATTTGGTTTGAAAACTCTGTTTACTCTATGAACGATGCAGACGATCGAAGAACTTCAAGCCCGCCGTGGTTATCAACCGCCAACTTATCCTCAATTTTAAACTTTTTTTTGCTGTGAACTGTCGGCTTCTGTCTGTTGGCTTCAAACAGATTTTTAATTTGTATACTGAGATATCTGCCGCTTCGGAGACCAGCCGGATGCCGTCTTCGTTCCCGGATCGTTCTCGTCTGAGATGTGGCCAAGCTCGCAGGAGAAGCCGAAGGCGTCTCCTTCCTTCCTTCGCTTCCTCCTCCCACGCTGCTGTCGACCGTCCACTACACTCGTTCGTTCCACCCTATGTCTCTCTAAGCATTAGAAAGTCCATGTGATCTTCTGGTGACCAAAACGCTGTCATAATCTCGATTGTCGATGAACAGTTTTAGATGTAACAACGTGCAGATGTTCTAGCAGGTGGTTTATTGTCGATTTCGAATAACCGCCTTGGGGAGCGGGAAGCCGAAAGCTATGTAGTCCCAGTAGGCGAATGCGAGAAACTTCTTGAAGGCGGTTGAATTTGACTGAATTGTGTGATGATATCTGCCATTGAACCTTTACTTGCAACACTGCGCTTTTACCTTGGAAGAGAGCTTGGTTGGGGACTTTTGTTAAAGCTGGCTTCGAGAAAGTTCTCCCTCACATACGTCATTTCTTCGCTTGTCACATCAAAGCAGAGAAAAGAATTATGAAAAAGGAAGGACTCACTAGCATTCTTGAGCGCTTGCTCATAGTCCGACACGAAAGTCGCCGATGTTTGCTTTAAAACTCGACACTTTGCGAAGAAATCTCGAAAATCACAGTTCCTTAAAGGATTTGAAATTAAATTTGCTGACGAGCAAAGCGAAAGCAACCAGTTCTGTGGGAAGCTGTGTTGATCTTCAAAAGTGATTGTTCGTTGAAGTCCTTGTGAATACAGCCAAGCGCGCTCATACATTCTGACAATGAGACTGATTAGGTAGAAACCGCAACAACGAACCGATCGAGATAGCACAAAATATCGTCTCCACAACCCCAGCACATCCTATGGCCGTCTGTGGCGTCGTGCCACGTACTTTGTACTGTTGTTTGTGTTGAGAGACGTAGCGTCCCTTCCCTCGCCTCTCTCCGCC
>JAQIXL010001382.1:0-18527 GCA_034700245.1 Poikilolaimus oxycercus
ATTTTCTCGCAACCCTGCCTAAAATGTACGGGAGCAACTTCCTAGGGGTAATCAGACCCGTAGAATACGATTCCGACGGTTTTAAAGCTCTAAACTGGCCAAAAAGTGTCCCAACTGCGGGATGGCAAAACGGAATCGTGCCGTTTTCTGACAAACTTTGACGTTTTTACCCCCCTGATGTAAACGCTTTTCAAAAGCTAAAGTCACCATTCTATGCAGTTTTTGATGCTCTACAAAATAGGATATATTCTGATTTTGAAGCGGAACAAAAGTTTTGAGCAATTGGCGAAAATTCACATTTTGGTGAAGCCTAAAAATCGAAAAAACACGCACTTCGATATCCTATGTCCCGAATTTTCAAATTCTGAGTATGCCATTCGATTCTTCGTGCAATTCTGAATCAGATAAGCTGTTTGGGAGAACAAAACCAAACCTCAGCCTCGCGGACAAAAATAAAATTGAAAATCGCCCATAAAATAATCGATTTTTTTCGAAAATTCCAGTAGTAATTCACCATCCGTCTAAATTGAAAACTGATTCAACAGTTTTGATCAGCGAAAAAAACTGAACAAGATAGGTCTAAGAAATCAAAAATCAAAATTTTGGTGGCCACAACCATTCCGGTAAGTCTTTGATTCTTACAGAGAAAGCGTGATAAAACACGAAACATCGACGACAAGAGCCTCAATGCTTCTTCTGCTTCTTCACAGCGACAGGCGTCTTCATTAGCCCAACCGCCATTGGAAGGTAGAGGATAAGATCAGCGACTCGAGTGGGCAGAAAACTTAACGGAACAAGTCTGTAAAAGAAACATATCAATAAGATTTACAAGAACTGACACATTGGCATTTGTGCCGATCACATAACGTGGTCGAGGATGAACGACCGTCAGAGCATGGAAAAAGGCGTCAATGACAGGTGAAAGATCGGATGAAGAGCCGAATTTGATGTCTGCCGATCCATCAATCACTAAAAGGACTGCTACAGGAATGTTCTCTTCACTCACAGCCGTGTTTATATTCTTCTCCATACTCTTCCTTGACAGCTTCTGGCAGACGGTTCCACATCCGCTCGAAGGTGTTGTGAAATCTGAGTATTGAAATTCAATATGAACTCAAGGTGAGATGAACAAACGCTGTCAGTTGGCAGATGGGCGTCTCGAAGAAGCCGGGCTCGAGAACCGAGACCGAGACCCCGAAGACTCGCATCTCTTGACTGAAATTGGCTTGTGATTCGACGAACTACAAGGTGTTCAAACCGCAGAATATCGTTGTAGCCTTCCATCGCGAACTTGGAGACAGTGTAGGGACCGGAGCCAACGACGGCAACTCGGCCGGCGGCGGACACCATGTTCACGATTCGACCTCTGAAAGAATAGCTCAAATGGGAAGAACAAACTTTGTCTTCTTGACGAATGGCTTGAAGTTGTGAGCAACTCGAATCATACCGAAAGTGTTGACCTCGAGAACCTAGACTCGTTGACGGTAACCGAGATGGGAACCCACAAACCTTCTTATAATCGTCGAGAATCATCCAATCGTCGGGGCCCATTCCACCAGCGATCCCCGCATTGTTCACCACTCCGTGGAGACCTGAAATTGGTGGTTTCAGAATGTGAGCATAATCTCAGTTTCAATTTTTGCCCGCTGTTTTCATACACCTTCTTCCTGTTGAGCCTTCAACACACACCTCCGTATTTAGCGCTCTTCTCGTCGACCTCCTTCGCCGCTGCGGTGACGCTCTCGTCGTTGGTGACATCCACAATCAATGTGGTAAGTGTTCCTTTGTAGCCGGCACGCTTCGCCTCCGAGTGTAGCTCCTCCGTGCCCTACAACTGGCGCATTTTGTGTCTGGGCGAAAATTCGATCCTCCACCTGTTTGGTGAGACATCCAGCGAAGACAGGCATTCCTTCTTCGAGACATCGTAGAGCAAGAGAATGACCGAAACCTGGAAGAATTAGACTGGACAATAATGCTGACTTGTTGGGAAACATGACAAAAGATCATTGTGCAAAAGATAATGCATTGCTGAAATCAGGAGGATAAAACGGCATCTTTACTGTTCTTCGAAAGTTGGAAATTATTCATATTACAAACCAACCCGTGTCGCATCCAGTTATGAAGACTGGACGACGTTCCAAGTTACTGAGGAGAGGCTTCTCCCAGAAATGAAGGAATATTCGATAGACGACATAGATTACGAAGAGGTATAAGGCGAAGACTAGGAGATCCATGTTTGAGAAGGAAAAGACTGGTACGAAGAGCGACACTAGAGTCACGGCAGCCGCAATGCTGACCCGATTGTTGCTTTCTCTTCAGCCTCTGGGTGTGTGTGTGTGATAGTGTGTCGCGACTTGGAGTCTGCTCGGCACGTTCTTCTCCCTCTCCAGTGGGCACGGCACAAGGAAGGAAGAAAGACGCTTTATTTTTTTTCTCGAAAAATGCAATACAGTACCACGGTCAGTCACAATTTACAGACGAAATAAGGAAAAGAGCAACATTCAGTGACGTTTGCGGTATTTCTTGACAGCATTTGGAGTAGGCACGGCTCCAGTGAGGCCTGGGAGCTGTTCGATAAAGTCCAAGAAGAAACTCGGCAGGTAGGTCAGTGGGATAGCTCTGCAGAAAGGAATGCAATTCTGAACGCGCAGCTTACAAATGTCCGTTGAGACCGCAGACATAGCGAGATCGAGGGCGAGCAGCAGTTAGAGCGTGAAAATATGCGTCTATTACGGGTGTCAAGTCGGATGATGCGCCGACTTTATAGCGTTCCAGGGCTTGTGGCACTGAAGTGAGAGTTTCAATTAAAGTCAGTCGAAGGACTCACGTCTCTCCTTGTACTCCTCGCCGTACTCGTCGCGGACCTCTTCGGGAAGGCGCTTCCAGAGACGGTCGAAAATCTTATGCCAGCTGAAAGTTTCAAGGGTTAAAGACCAAAACATCCTACTTGGCGATGTTGCTGATGGGAGTCTCGAAGAAGCCTGGCTCTATGACCGCTACGTGAATGCCAAACGGTCGCATCTCTTGTCTGCAAGATTGCATTTGATGCCGAAGTATTCTCAAAGGAATACCGAAGGATATCGTTGTAGGCTTCGAGGGCGAACTTCGAGACCGTGTAGGGTCCCATGCCAGCGCAAGGCACTCGTCCAGCAATCGAGGCCATGTTCACGATTCGACCTCTAAGGAGAATTTAAAGAACTTCACAGACGAGAAGGCTCACCTGGATTTCTTGATCAGAGGCTTTAGTGCGTGGGCCACTCGGATCATGCCGAACGTGTTCACTTCGAGAGTCTGAAAAGCTTGAAGAGTTTTCCAAAAAAAAGTCTTCATCACCTTCTTGTAATCTTCGATTGTCAGCCAGTCATCAGGCCCTGAATCTCCCGAAATGCCTGCGTTATTAACGACTCCATGCAGGCCTGAAATTGATTTCACTTACAATATTTTCTGAAATGAGCTTCACCTCCATGCTCTAGACATTTTTCCTTGATCACTTCGGCGGCAGCTGCTACACTCCGATCGTCGGCCACGTTCACTATCAGCGTGGTTAGCGTGCCCGTGGAGTTTCCTCGCGCTTCTGAGTGAGCTCGTAGTTCGGCTGCTCCCTATAAAGCTGGAGATAGAGGAAAGAAACTGAGTTCGTGCCTGTTCCGTGAGGCATCCAGCTATGATCGGCATCCCGTGGTCGAGACATTTGAGAACGAGATCGTGACCGAATCCTGGAAAAATTTCTTTGCGGCAAGCAATGACATAGCGTATTGGCTTTAATAACCCTTGAGCAATCTGCTCAAAACTATGATATTTACAATATTTTGAGGAACAAAACCGCCAAATTGGCATAGTGCAAACCTGTATCACATCCAGTTATGAATACAGCTTTTCTTTCCAGATTCTCAAGAAGAGGTTTCTCCCAACGATGCCTCAGCCACAGGAAGACGAGATAGAGGATGAGCACATATGCTGCAAGGACGAGGATGTCCATGTTCAACACTGCAACAAAGATCAATGCCATGAGAGGAAGCCCGAAGCCCGCCGAAACAATGCCTCTGTGGAGGGCAACGCGACCACGAGGTAGATAAGAAACTCAGCAGTCACAGGCGTCACAGGGAAGAGTTTAAATAGTCCTGGGATGCGGCTGGCTGTGATCTACACACTACGCAGTGGAGGCGAGAGCGAGGTCAAGCGTGCCGTTAACTGTCGTCTCGACGAGCACGTCGAAGATGTTGAGATTGGGAGGGGCGAGACCTGTTACACGTTGTTTGTGCTTTGAAGTCCGCGTTGACCTTGGAAACGCAAACATCGCCGAAAAAGCAAATGACAAAATTCTCATTGCATGCCCCAATAACCAGCGATTCATTCTGAGTCTAACAGTTAGTGATGCGTGCATTGTGCTTCCTGCAACACAAACTCAGAATCAAGCACAATAGGCAGCGTATCTTGTGTTCAACATCGTAGTGTGATCTGGCACATTCACGAGGCGATGCACAGCTGTTTCCCCATTGAAACTCTTCAGTGGAATCCTTCAAGACACGTAACATTTGAAGGCCTCATATGTGTGCTTATTCGATACATTAACTGTGGTCAGGCGTCATTTTTCTCTACTCAAAATCTTTCTTTCAACATCAATATCGCGCGGAAACAGCACAGCTGACTTGGGACGACTGCAGCTTTGAATCTTTCACCAACATTAACGCTTTATTTTGCACATTTTGAAGGGGTCGCTTTTCTAATACCAGGAGATTCCAAACACTCGCTTCTTGTACTGCATACTTGCTTCGACTAGCGCTTCGATTTGATCCGGTTCCGTTTTTGCGAGTGTTTGAAGAAACTCGCGCGAGGCTTAAAATCGATTTCTTTTCGTTAAAAACGCATTTACTGTTAAAAAACTGTCCGACGTCAGGCCATTCTTCGGCAATCTCAAGCTTTGCTTTTGGGTTATCCTCCAAGAACTTCGCAATATTCCGAAGGATATGGAAGAGCTTGATGGAAACTTTCTTGACAGCATTTCGGTCTTTCATGCTCTTAAATTCGTTTTTGGGATCGGTTTGGTAGTAGAGTAGCCCAGCCTCTACTTCGTCAATGGTCTGAACAATTTTTTTTCGCATTGTTTAGAAAAACAAAAACCTTCATGATAAAGTTCTGAGTCGTCTGGCTGAGACGCTCAAACTTTGTCTTCAAAATGCTGGTCATATTTTCGAAATTCTTGAATGTTGTTGGTGAGAGAAGATCATGAAGAACGACGCGCAGGTTTTTAGTCGTGAGAGCAATGTGATGCTTGTCCATATATTCAGGTAAGGTTTTCTCTAGTTCACGTATTTCATATTTTGGGATCTGAAACTTATTGGCATAACGCCTAAAGGCAGAAAACTCACGGTGTCAAGGAACTCCTTGATTTCACGAGGGGCGGCAAAGAGAGGCGTGTTCAGTAGTTCTGGCCAGCTGTACAGATGCAGATCGCTTATATTCTCAAAGGGAGCGGTCTGTGCGCCAGGCAGAAAGGCGACCAGAAGGAACGAGAAATACCACATTCGCGTATTCCAACGTTGTTGCTATCTGCAAAAGAGTTTCAAAAGAGGGAGAAAACGGGCAAGATCAAAATAGAGAGACAAAACCAGTAAAGAGTTCGTACCAGAAGTGCCACTTCGTACCAAGGACGGTCGCTCGGTCACCACGCTCTTCTCCTCTGATGATCAGCGACCTTGTTTGATGACTTCTGTCGACGTTTCGTCGATGGCGATTCTCTCTGCAAAGAGGGAAAAGTTTCAACTAACTTTTCTCCAAGTGAAACGAAGAGAAAAGGCAACCAAACCGTGGGAACGCGTTTTATTTCAACTCGAATGGCAACGTTGTGACGAAAACAATCGTTGGGTCGAATGTTACATCGGCGGTGAATTTTTGTCGAGTCAGCATTTACACGCTTTTGATCAACCAACAAGGATAAAAAAATTTTCAGGTCGGCTCCTATGTTACCTGCCTCTCTCGACTCCGACCCGAGTCGAATCCGACTCGATTTGGCCCATCGGCTCGCCCTGGAGCCATGTCTGGATTGTCGCTTGACAGGAAGTTTCATGACTGACAAGAAAGCTTTTGAACAGCTTCACGTACAAAAAAAGTTTTATTCATCTGAACTGTGATTGGAATGTGCAACCGAAGCCAGGGTGACCAGTGGTTCTCGAAAGAATCGTTGCGAGCAGAACTCTCATTGAATGAGACCATTTTTTTCTCGTTTTCCAGAGAAATTCAACAGACTTCTTCATACGGCGGAGGGGCTTCGCTCTTCTCATAGCGCTGAAAAAGAAAGCTGTTGCATAAAAATGAGAAAAGACCATTGGAAGCTCGGGCTCATAGCGCAGCTGTTGGTAGTAGCGACGACAACGGTCAAGCACCGAGATCCGCCAACAGCAGTAGGCGATCGCAAAGAAGGTTAACGTAAGGACGATCATCTCGAGATAAAGAGGCCGCCGGATTTCCTCCATATTCTTCATGTAGCTCCAGACCATAAAAGCCGTTATTACCACTATTGTCATCAAGACGAAAGACTACAAGTTCTGGCCATAATAGATACTTTACATACAGTAATGATGATCATGAACAGTAGTGGCCAGGCGACCCGGTAGCGGCGTGCGTAGAGTTGCGCACAAAGCAACAAGATCAAGAGCGTCAGCCAAAGTCGCAATATCATGAAATTTTGTTTTTGACCCACCAAAAGCCCAGTGTGCTGGTTGAGTTGGACAGCAACAACGGTCTTGACGAAGAAGATACAGCCGATGAGGTCGAGGGCAATGAAGACTGTGAAAATTGTCTAAAACATGGAGCTTGAGAGTCAAGGCAAACCTCAACGTGAGCTAAACTGCAGCAGGTTCGATAATACTCGGAGTTCAGATGAGGACGCATCATTCCGTGCGCTGAAAATTCGTTTAACAAACGGAAAGAAAAGAGCATATGTCGCGCAATCTATTGTCCTATAGGAGAGATGCACATCTTAACCATAAGCATGTTAGAAAACGAATTTTCAGAGAAGAAAGAAGAGAAAGAGGAAGTCGAAAAGAGAGGGTCGGTCTCGGGAGCTGCCGACCTCGCACCCGCGTGCGCTAAAGATCGATACATTGGCGGGGGTGCTTCACGAAAGAAGTGGGCGGGCTATTTGGCAGCTGATGACGTGTGTGGGAGATGTAGGGGGATGCCCGCAAGAAGAAGATGCTTTCTAGTCGAAAGTTCTCGGAACGCCTTCAAAGCATACGACCTTGTTGTTTTACTCGAATCTGTCAGTTTCACATTTAACCGATGAATTTCATTCACCCACCCTGCGTGTGCTTTATTTAATTTTTCACACCAATAAAACGCATTTGAACAAATTTATTCACCAAAAAACAGCCATCTACACGGGCATAAACTACGCTTTCAAGCGTGAGAACTGTGAGAAAGCGGTTGAGAGCTTCGACTGACTGAGAAATAGTTGGGTTGAGCAACCGAAGCAACCGAAATCGCTTTTTCCCTTCGACTATAGCGACGTCCAGCGAGAATTCCAAGTTGTTCGTGGAAGGTCTTTCGATATTCTTCGCTTCGCAGAAAACACACATAATATGTTTGCGTACAGCAAATCATTATGAAGAATACCTGAAAGGTTAGCAGTTCTTGAGAGTACAGCAACTTTCTTACTACAGCGCATGGCTACGATAAGTCAATTGAACATTCGCACGTGCGCTTGAAAGCAACATTGGCCTGTTCTAAGCCAATTTAGGTACCTATTCCTGAAAATTGTGTCCGCGGAAAAAAAACCAACGTGTCCCCTTCATGAGTACTCGGTACATAAACCACTACCAATAAGTTCTCTCTTATACACAAGGCTGACCGGTCGATTCAAGTAAACACTGATTTTCTTCGAAGAGAGGCTTACCACGTAAGTGCAGGCGATGTTGAAGTCTGTTGGGTCTTTGATGATCAGACTAAAGAGCTCCTGGAGAACGACGGGCATATGCCAGGAAATAAAGAAGACAATGGTGAGGAGGACGATGCTGCGGAGAACCTTTGCGCTCTGGGGCAACTTCTCCCGGGCCCCGCCGCCTACTTTGAAATTTTTAACTTTTCAGAAATGACCCAGATTTCCACCCTCATGTACTGCATTTCAAGAAGTGTTCAAGCGAAGAAGACTAAAAACTTGAAATATAAAAGATGAGCCAGGCACATCGATGCGGCGACGGTCCTCAAGGAAGAGAGGGTGGTCAGAATGAGCGCAGAAATTTCGGTTTCATGCAATGAGGAACTTGAAATGGCGTTTCAGCTGTTGAAGGGGGAAGTGCAAGGGAATGCTGAGTTCGTGAACAACGCAAATTCGCTGAACGAATTGCGAAAATGAGCAATATGAAGTGCATGAGGAAGGTTTGCTAGTTATGCAGAACATAAGGTAGACCACTGAACGCTGTAGGGAGCAGAAGACTGGAGCAATTTATGCCATCAGGCAGTGTCACGCCCGTGTTCAATCCCCAGCACCATTTACCAGCTCTCACGATATGAAGCGAAAATTGTGGGCTTAGCTGGGAAAATAATGCCGACATCCGGGGGCGTCGTCTTGTGCCGGGTTTCGGACCTTCCCTTCCCGACACACTCGAAGTCATACACGGATGTTCATCTGGGAACGGTTGTTTATGCAACGTCTAACAATAAATTTATGAAATGGAGATTGCTCAGTCCAAGCGGAAGTTTCCCATTGAATAGGAACACTGCCTTGACAGACCAAAGCAATTCAAGACCAACGAGCACATCGGATGAATAATTCAGTCAATGTTCATGCGAGATTTATCTAGTCATCTTTGACTCACAGGCTTCAACGAGAATAAATGTATAGTCGTGAGATAGACGTGGAACAAATCATTGGAACTGCATCTCGCGAACATCCACATCACGGATTTTGGTCACCGTGAACTTCTCGCGTTGTGCGCCGGGCGTCGTGTAGCGAGTCACTTCGTGAATCTGAAGAAAACCTCGTTTCCGCTTGAAATTTCGCATTACTCACAGCTCGATAGCGATCGTAGGTCGGCTCACAGGCAACGACGCCGTTCTAAAAAAGTTCAAGAAGTATTCTCGGTTTCAGAGCGAAACTCACAGCTGTCTCACATTTCACTGAAGTTGTCAACACTTTTAGCCGAAGCTCGGTCACCCCGTTCTTGCCGCCTCGCTTGTCGTCGGCGAAAAGGAGCTGGAACACTTTTTTTCACTTTTCATCAAAGGGAAGACCTTCAAGACGACGAGCTGCTCGAAGTTCGACTCCTTCAAGCGTGGAAGGTTGGCAAGACCTTTCCAGGCGATGTCCTGAACTCTTTTACCAACGAGATGAGGAAACCTTGAGTTCATCGCTGTTTACAAATGGAATGCGGCCTTCCTTGCGAGACTGCGCATTCCAAGCTCTGACCTCGCTTGAGTTGGGATAGCGGAGATGAAAGCTCGGAGACCAAATGTGATTGTCGGGGTGCTCGGCTTGTTCAGTCGCAGAGACAATAGCCGGAAGGGTGAGAAGAAGCAGAAGGAACATGACTTCAGACAAAATCCTCGAACCCACAGGTCTCAGCCGCTTCGACCTCTTCTCGAAGGCGATTGGAAATTGAAATGAGAAGCCTCGTGGAGCTCCCTTTTCAATCATTCATCTTGCGACTACTTGACTGCATCGCTAATTTCAACGGCCTCGAGGCTTTTTTCTCTCGAGATGAGAGCTCAAATTCGCATTGCTATTTTTTTTTCATCGAAAAGCGAAACCCGTGCAAGCCTTTAATTGTTTCCAAAGCCTTCTTTCCCACACAAAAAGGAAGCTGACGTGAATCTCAGACAAGGCGATGCTCAAAACATTCGCGTCTTCTGGAAGAGAGGATGAGCAATGCGACGGCGCCCCTTTCTTCCAAGGTCTGCGGCGGCGGCGAGAAACCTTGGCATTTCCCTGACATGGCCAGCTCCACACCTGTACGTTTCTCAAAGAGAACCGGCGTTGTTTCAATTCCAATTGAGTATTCGGTGTTCTTTGAGCCTCTATTCCATAGGCATGTCTACAAATATCTTGATCTCAAAACTCTTGGGCGGTTGCAACAAACTTGTAGACTGTTCTATACGTCAATCAAGCAGGAAAAGTACGTTTCACTTCTTGGCCACATTTGAGTTGCCCTTTAGTTTGATGCTAACAAGCGGTGGCACAGTGCATTTTGAGTTGATTCGAGCACAAAACCGAAAGTCTTACGTCACAGTTCGACCCGAACCTGAACCTAACTTGTTTACACGACTTCGATTGAGGGATTCAAGGCATAGTTGGCGTGACATGGAGCACGAGCTTCGGAATTCAATTCCAATGTGCGATTTTCTTTCGGCATTTCTGCCGTTTGTCTTCTTGTTTGGATGCCAAATCGCCTTGTTGGAATGGCTGCGCAATATTGCCGGTACTTGTGATTCGGGATGTATTACATTTGCTTGCATTGCAACTGGCAGTGGAATCATTATCGTTTTCATCATTCTTGGAACAATCAAGATTGCCTTGAGGAAGTCGGTCTCGATTTATGGTCTTTATTTGAAGTGGAAACTGAGCAACGACGATTTTATCACGGTTTACACGTACAAAAGCAAGAAGGACAGCTTTCGGTTAGTGTCTTTGGTTTGATTGTTTGATCTCTGAATGTCTTCCAGAGTCCGAAGCATGGACCGAAGACCAAATGCAGATTATCGCGAGGTATTCAAGCGTCTGTTGAGGCAAGCTTTGAGGCAACACCCACGTGCTACGCTCGTTGTTGAACACTCCTTTGGTGAGAATTGTGTCTCTTGATTTCAGAATGAAGCTTTCAGGTGAAGTTCTCACGGACATGATCGAAGTGCTCAAAAGAGAGCCGCGAAGGAAAATTCAAATACAACTCGCCGACTACGACAATGATTACTTTCCAACTCCATCGGAGCTCATTGAATTGCGACAATTTCTGAGGAACACTCGACCAAAGGCGGTGACAGTTGTGGTATTTCGAGGAAAGAAAGACGAGTTCTACGCGAATCTGACCGATATCTTCTCAGTGAACAATGTTTGGGCAAAAGTTGATCAAGTTTTTCACTGGAAGCATTACTAAAGATTGCAGCAATGTAGCATGAGTTTTGTTTCATGCTGACTACAACAATTTCTCATGTCTCTCACTTCTCTCATGCAGAATACTAGGTCCGTGGCATTAGTCGACTTAAAAACGGACAACTAGAATCTACAAACGGCTACGAAACATGTAGAGGAGCACGTCATTATTAGTAGTCCTCGTGCAAAGTTTCAGAGTTCAAGGCTTAGCCTTTATTCCGAGGGAGCAACGAAATGGAGGGCCGGGTAGGAGCGGCCTTCTCAGTTGTCGTCGGCGTCCGGGAACTGGTTCTGCATCAGAAGCTTTTGTTGAACACCAGTTGCAAACCAGAGGGAGCCTGCTCGGGAAGTAGAGGGGCGGCCCGGGGCGACGGTGCAAGCCGTTGGGACGGTAGAAGCCGGAGATGACCTCGCCGGGATAGCGGCCAATGGGACCGCCGCTGGGGATCTGCCAAGGCTTCAACCCTTTCCCCCTTTCAATACCCTGACGCGGTTGTCGCCCGAGGACGGCAGCAGGCTGCCTTGCGGCCTGTAGCCGGGGTGGTTCGGACGGAGGGCGTTTCGGATTTTGTAGAGGATGTACTGGTAGTACAACGAATTGCCCTGAAATGCGGGGTATTCAAAGAGTCTCAGTATTTCATTTAGTGGCACAATGGCCATGGTAAAGAATCCGGTAACAAAGCCGCAAGCTTATTTCATTTTTGCTTTGACAGCCCTTTTCTCTCTTCTCCTGCAGCACCTTATTCTGGATGCCAACCGAGGGCGGGAGCCGGGGGCGGGGAGGAGGCAGCCTCGCGCCGATGCCGTTAGACGGCAGCAGGCTTCCTCGAGGCGGCCTGTAGCCGTTGCTGTCCGAGGACGGGAGCAGGGGGCGACGCGGAGGCAGCCTCACGCTGTTGCCGTCCGAGGGTAGCAGGCTGCCACGCGGCGGCTGCCTTACGCCGCTGCCGTCCGAGGGGAGCAGGCTTCCACGCGGAGGCCTCACTCCGTTGATATCCGAAGGAACGAAGTCCGCGTCATCTTCGCTACCACCTCCGAGGGGCGACAGCGCGTCGTCTTGAAGCTTCTCCAGGTCGACGGGGGCTGAGAGGCTGAGGGCGACGAGGCAGCCGAGGCCGAAGAGCAGGAGAGCCGGAGAGGAGAGAAGTCCCATCGCAGGAAGTCGGCAGACGAAGCAGGAAACACACTGAGCTCCCGCGAGTTGCAGAATTAGGTTGGCAGAGATTCAAATCAGCCGAAAATTTATCATGAGATGCTTTTGTTCCCCATGTTTGCCGGTACATGTTTGAATGTCATTACCACAAGCGCGTTAGCGCAGCTGTGTCATAAAGAAGACCAATGCCACCTGGACTATAATAGATTATTGACAGCTTTATTTGCTACTTCTTCGAGTAAAATCTAAATCAGAGATCAGTGCTTTTTGGAAGCAGCATGAGGCAGACGTGGAAGATAACAAAAGAGAGGGAACAGAAGGAGAGCAATAAGTACAAGACAGAAGAATGATCACGAAATTTTGGTGCTCAAACTCTTCCCAACGCACGAATCCTTGCCAAACTAGCGTGCTCGGCGGCTCGAACACGTCGCTTGCTTGTCGGGTCGAGATCCTCCTTGATGCGCATCATGTTGAAGCTTTTCATGGGAATAGGGACGACCTGGAATTTCGTTCATCCAGTTGATTCAAACCTTTCCTCTTATGAGGCATCTTTCTGTCTTGCTCAAATCACAAAGACCACAAGATCGGCGACAGTTCTCCTCCATAAAGTCTCGCGAGTCCCCGGAACACAATCCCAGACTTCTCCACACGTCACAGTTCAAATGTCGATCAGCACATTCTAAAATCTCACGTTCGAAAACAGGAACGACAGGAAACCGTCGGTGGAGTTGTAGGCCGACACGCAGGCGAGACACGCGGCGGGGCAATAAATTCCCATGTAAAGGGAATCACGACCGCAGGCGCCGTCTCTAGCCCACAAATCGCAACAGGGATTTCGGTTGTGGCAATCGGCGAAGAGCGGACGCTCTTCAGGTTCGAACTTGATGAGCTTCGTGAAGTTTGTGCTCAACGGCTGGCTTTTAGCGTCGACGCGGATAGTTTTTGAGGCACGAGCAGCAGCAAGCTAGAAATTAGTCCATGAAACACGAGGAATGTGGTCTCACAGCAACGGTGCAGCGTCCGAACCAGCATCGCCCTGAGACGCAGACGTCGAAGTTCTCAAACCCGCGGCATAATCCGCCGACTTTCACCTGCTGATTCAGCATTTAGTGTAAGGAATCTGACCTTGGCGACGCAATGTGGGACTCCGCGTGAATCGCAGAAAAGCCACTTTGAACCACAGCTTGGCTGACGGCGAGAACAAGTCGGTCGAGGAGAGTAACGATACATTTGGTCAGTGTAGGAGTTGGAAAGACCTAGAAGCTTCAGAATGGGAAAATAATCAGCAAAAGAAACCGTCACTATTGCGCATGTACGGGAAGGGTCGCATCCAGGCATCTCGATAGTGGAGGTTGTTCATACAATACGGATTCTCGACGCTGTAAGTCTGGAAGGAAATTAGATTGCGACAAAGAAATGCCTGCTCTCGAGCTCCTCTTGGCTGCCTGAGCTGTCTCCACAACTCAAAGAGATAATCCACAAAGCAGTGGTGAATGAAGAAGAGGGGCTCCGAGGCCGAGTTGGCTAGCCATTTCATATGGCCGCCCACCCAGAGATGCACATTGGCGTGGATGTACTCGATGGCGCCGAAGTTTGTCGGATAAGGACAGCCTGGAAAAGCAGCTTTAGATGAGTGATTCGAAGGCTCAATTTTTTTTCGCCTCAATGGGTCTGCGTTCGTCGACTTCAGAAAAGACAGGCTTTTGAAACGATTTCAGAGTCTCAATGCGCTTATCAGCTGCGTGAATCCAGCGTCATCACCGCGAAATTTAACCCGGAACCCGAATGCGCCCGCCTGCTTTCTCTGACCTCCCCCCAGAACCCGATTTGCCTTCTCGGTTTTGGCGTCGAGTCGTCAAAGTCGTCAACCGCAGACATTAAGAAGAAGCTTCTCACTCACCAGTCTGAGGAGCCGTAAATGCCAACACGTTCTCGATGGAATTCGTCTCGGCCACGGTGTTGATGAGTCTCTCGTTGAGCAGTTGACCCTCGGTGGCTAGGCGACTAAAGTGTTTCAAGTGACTAATTGTAAGATTCAACAACTTGCCGATAGATAGCACTCCGACCGTCGTTAGCCGACCAATAGGCATAAGGTCCTTGCACGACATTCCCAAACTCGTCAGACTCTCCAGCAAAATCATTGCTGAACATGACGGAATCCTTCGGATCGGGCAAATATTGATCAAGAACGGAGTCCCAGTAAGGAAGCGCTACAGTTGGGTCAACCATTCGAATGGCGACCTCGAGACGCTTGAGGTATTCACGATGCCAAGGAAGGAAACCTGGACCAGAGTGAGCGCCACTTCCTTCAGCCACCTGCCAAGCTTTTGATTTGAGAGAATCAAACCATTGTGTGGTCTTGTCCAATTCGATCATACTGGCCATTCCGCTTCAAAACAGTCAAAGCCGCATGAAATCTTCGCCTCTCGTTGTCATGCGATATTCCTTTCGATAAGCCATTGAAAGAGGGCGACCACTAGGCAAATAGCAGACTCCATTCTGCATTTGGCCCTGAAACAAGAAATGAAAGAGAAAAAGCAGCACACGTTCATAAAAGGGCAGAGACATCCGAGCGTTGCGCAATCCAACGGATCGTAGGCGACCGAAAAACCACCCAAAATCCGGCTTTAGCTCGCTTGAACTTGCCTGTCCTCGCGCGCTGCGTGGAACCGGGATGGGAATCTGCCACTCAGGAGGCCCGTCTGCTTGCCGCTTTGCTCGATGCCTTTGGAGTTTGTCCATGCGGTACAACTGAACATTTCTCGCGAAGGACAAAGACAAACCATTCTGCAGATCTTCCGATAGTTTTTGTCTGGGGCATTCTTGCAATGAGTAGAGAATGCTCCATTGATGGCGGAATAGGCGAGGTGAAACAAGACGCAAAATAACAAAAGGAGTAGAATTCGCATTCCTTAAAAGCCCAGAGTCAAAATCCAAACGAAAGTCTCGTGCACCAAACGACTTCCCGGTTCTCGGTGCTAAAGTGGTAAGTCTGAATCGGGGGGCGCCTGTCTCGGCGCAGGCTTTAAGTACTCTCGCCCGCCTCGTCTGCCAGGACTCGAAGCTTCTCTCCTTCGACGATGCTCGAGGCTGAGTTGAGAGAGAAGAGAAGGTCGACCTCGGGACTTGGAGCCGGTTCGTGAGCTTCATCGCTTCCTCCACATCTATCACCCTATCACGTTTCAATGGCGGCAGCTTGTCACGGGAGATACGCTGCATCCTTGACATCGTCCTTCCTCTACTCCACCCAGAGGCCAGTTCTCAGCACATCCTCTCACTGCAAAGATTCAAGTCATCAATTCGCTTGCTTAGCGAAGTGCACGGACTTTGAAACTGAATTGGATCCAAGCATCGCTGGGCCGCATGAATCCAAGCCTAAAGAAAGAGCTCTTTGGTTGCTGTCATGCTTCGTCAATGTTGTTTTCGACGAACCTTGCCATGAGATCCATTAACGCATTATCACGTGGGTACAGCATGCTGCCGGGCTGTCGTGCTGTTCAACGCGGTCTCAGTTGAGGCGACATTCTCTGTCTTCCTCTGTGACCATGTCGAAATCCCACTCACAACCCCGCCGAATTCAGTCACCATCTGGCCAGAGTCAATCCTGGCTCTCTTGCTTCGCGCCATGTTTCGACACTATTTGTATGGTCTACGTCCTTGCGGTGATTGCACTTCTCATCGTTGCTGTTCTTATAATTGTTAACTCGGACAAATTCCGCGATGGCAGCATGGATACCAACGTTGACGACTACGTGCGCTCAGGTCGCCTTCATCGCATCGACTGGATCTAAATGCTCCTCACGGTCTACAAGATGAGCCTTCTTGTCATGTTTCGTTTCTTCTTTCAATGAAAACACAGCTTTCCAAACATCCATTAGTGCGAAATCTTAAGGATACCCAATGACACCAGTGCCATTTCTGCCTTGTCTGCCTTGACAGGCGACGATGCTGTCGACGGCTGCTGCGGTGGATCGCTTTCGAGATCGTCTCCGTCCTTGTTATAATCGCTGTGTAAATTGTCTGCAAGTCTTCTGCGCTATTCTTCTGATAATCGTCTCGCTCGCTATTCTCGTCTGGTCAATCGTGATCGGCATCAACGGACCGTCAGGCAACAGCACCAGATTCTACTATGACGAGTATGGGATCGAAAGTTCCGGCCTCTTCTGTCCTAAATGCAATAAAACGCGAGCTTTCTACTCTTCGTTTACATAAACAAACTGAATAAAGTTTCTTCCAATTTACGAATGCCATGAACTTTTCTGGTCAATGATAAAAACGAATAAATGGGCACAATAATTTCAGAAGCACCTTGAAGCCCCCGATAGGGCTCGTACACCACGGCTTTCTTCTCTAAAAGATCCATTAGCACAAAACAACATGAACAGAGCACACACACAGCTCCACATTCACATTTCGGCGCTCGATTCCGTCTGGTGTGTTCTCAAGAACGACATGCCCGCCGTTCCTTCTAATCCTAATGAAGAGCCTTCCCGCAGTTCTCATAATTGTGGAAAGAAATGCGTCAACTGCTTCAAGAGTTTCTGTTGCATCAGCTGTTTCATCATAATAATTGGAATCTTCATTGCTGGCTTCTGGTTCGTCATGGCTTGTCGAGCGAGTTTGTCGTGCTCAACACCACGCCAGTGAGAAGTTAGCCGCATCTCTGAAGTCTTCAAGTCGAGCTTAAACTTCCGCACACGTTTGACTCATCCTTGGAACACCTATCTAATCTTGGACGCTTATGCCGATAAAGTGTTGTAGCGCAACAAGTGACAACTGACAGACAGTCTTCAAAGTCATTCGCAAGGGGATCGTAAGCACATTGAGAACCATTTTGGTCAATAATTTTTCATTTTCCAAAAGGTCTCGCATATTCGCCGTCACCTTCTGTCTGTGTCACTAAGCCGTGGTTCCTCCAAAATTCATTAGCATTTCATCACATGATGCATTTTCGACGTACATCGTAGCACCGTGTTGCTTGTGGCAGTGTGTTTCTCCAGTGCGCTTTCGCTCGACGATGCCCAATTCTCCTTCTGCTCCCCAGCAAGACGCATCGCCAACTCGTCAAAATCGTGCCAGTTGGGTCGAGATCTGCTTCGTGGTTTCCTTCTCGGCCTTCACGATTGCGATGCTCGCCGGATGTGTCTGGTTCATTGTCCATGAGGCCACTTTTAAAACGTGGAACGCTACCGTCATCGCGGACTACGACTCCGATTCAGCAATCAAGGAGTCCTTGTGGTGATAACTAGCGCCAGGCGTCATGAACGCGTTCCGATTCTTCCTCTATTTTTGCGAATAAACATGTTGCAAGAATATGCCTTAGCTTTCTTTTTGTTTAGAATGGGCTCTTTTGAAAAGTCACAAGCATCCATCTTGTCATGCTGAATTACAACGGGGCTGGGAGGCATGAATCTGCCTCATTCGCCGGTCTCTCGATGGTGAGTGACATGATCCGCGTAATGTAAGGAGATGTCGAAAAGCCCCAAAAACATTCCGCCCATAGCGCTTCCAAGGGTTGGTTTGTACCAAAGATGCCGACGTCTTCCAGCTCTAGTCCAAATCCCCCTCCTTTAAACAATCATCAACTAGGCAGATGTGAATTCCTTTGTACGTGGGTCTGAGAGAACCAGCATGCTGCGTCTTCTGCGTGGTCTCCTTTTTGCCCTTGCTCTGCAATCGATCGAAGTCGTCCTTGCTGGTTTTTTTGCTCTTGAAAAATCCAGCTGGTATTCAGACAAAAAAGTCGAAATTTCCGAACGTGAACTTATCTCAAAGCTTCTGACGGACTACAACAAGGAGGCTCGTCCTACTCGCGACCCTTTACAACCTGTGAGAATTCGCACCAAGATCCACTTGGCTAGCCTTCTTAGTGTGGTATGCTCAGCTGTTTTCAAGTTTAGAAAGATTCAGGACGCGGTTGTCGAGCAAGCGCAGCTTCAATTGACTGTCTCGCAGGTAAACACTCATCCTAGGTCATCGGTTCAGTCGTGGACGGATGAGTATCTAACTTGGAATGAAGCGGAGTGGGCAAATTTGACTTCCATCAGCATCTCTAGCTCTTTGATTTGGCTACCGGACATAGAATTTCTAAATAGGTTTTGGCTTTACAGACTGATCTCCTTCCATACAGCATAGCCATACAGACCGTCATTAGTGGCAAGGCTCAAGTCTCTGCGAACGGCACAGTTGAACTTAGTACAATCAAGGTACACCGTAGGGTTCCGAACCGAACCGAACCGAAAACCGAAAAAACCGGTTTTAACCGATTTTTTTGAAAAACCGATAAACCGA
>JAQIXL010001383.1:0-18522 GCA_034700245.1 Poikilolaimus oxycercus
ACTCCCGCGCGTTTTCATGTGATCGGCGAGTTGAAAAATTCTTCAACTTTCCGTACAAATTTCCCGCCGGTACTGTACGTCCTCTCGAATGCATCGCCGATGTGAATCCCACTCAATTCGAAAGTTAGCAAGGGATCGAAAGTAATCGACGCCAATGAACCCTGTGACGTCTGGGATTTCGTTTAATACCTCATTTTTCATCTTTAAAGTCACCTAACACTTTGTGAGAACAATGCTGGCCTACCAAATTTTGACCAGAGAAACTCGACCACTTTCGAATGTTAGCAGGTGCGAAGAACAGCGAGCTGATTGTGAGAGTTACAATAAACACAACGATAGCAACGAAATTGCTGCGCTGGCAATAATTTGCCATCGAAGAAGGTCTCGTTATGAAACGCTAATAAGCGAAAAAAGTATATTGTAATCGAGACGCCCGCCACCGACATTTTGGTGGCGGCTCTGCAATTGCATTGTCGCGATTACCAAAAGCAGCAATCGAAATTCCCGGCCAAGACGACCAAAAATGCATTCGAGACTCAAATATTTAGATGCCAGCCACTTTTCTTCACTTCATTTGTCTTTTCATTTCTTTTTTTACCTTTCAGATCTTCAGCTTGATTTTTATTTTGTGTCAATTGAAAAAAAGCCAAACAGATAACCAAATTTAAAAGGGTCAGAGAAAAATAAGCAGATTAGGCTTTTTATTCTGTTATTAAGGAAGCGAGACGAAAGTAGTTTCAACGCCGTCCTCGACCGCAATTTGACATGTGTCCATGGCAGAGCAGGAAGAACGTCCGATCCTGATTGAAGACGCTTCCCGTGCGATCAGTCTAACTCAACAATTTTTAGAAAGAAAACTGGTGTTTACTTACAAACCATCCAGGAAACCGTCGTGAACGAAAAGTTCGAAACAAAAGCTGTCCATCGACAACAGCAACAAGAGCGGCGAGGAGCAGAAAGATGGGAAATCGCATGGTCGCAGTGTTGCGCCACCCCCGTCTGCCTCTTTTAAAGGCGACGATGACCGCGAAACCTCGACGCGTATGCGCTTAGCCGACTTTACGCTCTTTATTATGTCACTCGCTTCGCCGGTTACGATCTTTGAGGGCATCGCAGAGTTTCCTCGCACCCAGAAAACGTGGGTCCAAGTTTGATTGCCACGCATTTTATGTGGTGTTAAGGCGAAGAAAAGACACCCTTTATTTCCCGAGGTCAAAAACAAGCAAACTCAACACAAAACAAGCACACTTTGAACAGAAAACCAGCAATGATCTAGCCCACGAGAGACAACTTTCGGCTGCAACAAACCAGTGAGAGGGGCAATACCAACTTTTTTCTTTTGCTTTTGCGTAACATTTTCATATCACCCATGTACCACGACTACCTACACCACATAAGTTAAAGCACAAATTATAAGAAACGACAAAAGAGACGAGCCGACGTCGCCCAATCACCGAGTCATTCAAGGCATAGCAAGACGAAGACGAGGCGAAAGAAAATCAAACGAGAGTATTTCGCAATAGAAAAATCGAGAAAGAACGAGTATGAGGAGAAGGGTCGCACACACTTTTTTTGCACAACATTCAGCAAAAATATGCTTCTTTGGAGATAAAACGAATTTTGAAAGGCGGGAATAAACATTTAGGAGGGTGTCGAGGCGTCACAGCCGCTTAAACGAAGCGCTCATGTGCTCGTTGAAGTAACTAAAGAACAAAAATCACAAAAAGTTCAATGGTCTTACCGATGCAAAGTTTGCGAGAGTTATCGCCGGTCCAAGTTTCAGTCCTTTGTTGATAAAATAGGACTCCTTCTGTCCGAGAAAGGTTTTACCGTCGAGCTTCTGCGAAAATAAAAACTTCAAAAATATTTCTAACTCACCGAAATCAGATCCATAGCTGTGGGCGCAACTGAATAGGCACCGATGAAGGCGACCAGCTCAGAAGTTGTCCATTGCATAGGATCCGTCTCGACGGAGTTTGGATCAAACTCCTAAAGCATTGCTGTTGTAAGGTGAGGAAGGAGCTCACATCGATGTCATCGGTCATGGACTTCACAGACGAGGTTTCTGACTTGAAGTGCCTTTCCTTGTCGAAAGGCGTCGGCTGTTTTGGAATGGGCTGCGAAGCGGGTCGACTGAGCGCCAGCTTCTCACCGCCATTTCCGTTTGTCTTCATGGGCAAGTCCTGTATTTAATCGACTGCTTCAAACAATTTTCGTCTTTACAAAGTGTCCAATGCCATCTATGGCCAGCTTGTGGTGCGTGATCGTCGGAGGTGGTAAAGATCGATGCGCCAGAGCTGCAGTTGTCACGGTCTTCAATATTGGCGCATGCATGCTTGAACTTGGCGATGGGAAAATGGAAGAAGCTGGCGGTGGAGTGTCCTAGGAGGGGATTTTGAGGCTTTTCAGCGGAATCAATACCTTGGATGCCACTTCAACAATTGGCCGGCTGGTGATTTCCACTTTCACCGTGGAGCGCTTCAACTTTGGCGGTTCAGGCTTCTGGTACAATAAATGAGGGAAAAAATAATCACATACGAATTCAACACCCGACGTTGAAGCAACTGAATCGAAGGAGCTGGGCGGTGGCATCTCTTTCTTTCGTTTCCGAAGCACTTCGAGATTCATGGAGGACTAAAGTTGCCAGAATTCAAATTGCTCGCAATGCTACGAACCAATTTCTCCTTGTCGATGGGCTTGAATCTCAATACTTCTCGTTCCTTTTCCCGTTCCTTCTCTTTCTCCGTCTTTTGACCATTGATTGTGAATGTTATCTTCGGGCGATTCTTCTTGCTCTTTCCATTGGGCAAGTGCGACTTCGGCGAATCTTCGCCTGATCGCTGCTTCAGTTTTATCACAGGTCTTCCAGTCTGAACGAGACTATTTCGAAAGCTTTCTCGAACCTTTGCCAGTGGATCGACATCGAGGAGATGGCACTGCATTGGGCATCTCTCGTCCGGAGGATGCTTTTGGAAGCTGAACAGCAGCGGGCATGCCTCAAGACTCTTCAGCAAGGCTCGCATCCATCCGGCGAACTGGCTTGCTTTCTCACAGCACGGAACCCGAATCTGAAGCTTCACAATGGGTGCTAGTCATTGAAAGGCTTACCGATTTGTTTCCACTATTCCTACCAGGCTTCGCTCCGATCGTCGGAATCTTCTCCACGTCGATGCCTTCGAAGAGCAAATTGAGTTGGGTGGACTTCTTCAGGAGGTAGAGAATTTCCTAAAAACTAATTGCAACGCGGGAATAAAAAAACCTTAAGAATTCGTTTTGTGACGTGCGGCAGGGGTCCGGCTGGATAGTCAATAGTGGCATTGGGAATCTTGCTCGAGTCCAAATATGGTCCAATATGGCAGCCGGTGTTCATGTAGATTGGCGGCAGCCACATATCGTCTGAAACTTCGTTCTTTCGAGAAAAGTTTCTCACAATCAAGCCACGAATGTGTCATGAAGGGTCGCGGTTCGGTGTCTCTCGAAAAGACGCGTGGTGGCTCCGTCGAGAAGTGCTTGTCGAGATCGAAGCGAACCTGAGGCTTCAAATTTTTCAAAAACGCTCTACCTTTCCCTTTTCCAAGGGTGGAAGAGTTGTGAATTGTGCTGGACCAATGAAGCGAAGTCCGTGCTGACGAGCAAAGCCGCAAGGATAGAGGCATTGCGATCTGAGCATTTATCTTGTTTTCTGCTGAAACGATGCACACCTGGCGCTGATGACAAGTGGTGCGCTGACTCGGGAAATGTTATCCAGCGTGATCTAAATGAGTGCTTTCTTTATCGAAGTCAATCAAACCCATAACAAATGTCGACTCGAGCGCTGTATCGTCGCCGTGTACATCGCAAAGTCCGCAGCCGAAAACACTTCGATCTGAAAGAGGAGCGGTTCGCAGAGCTTGCATAGATAATGCGCAAATGTCAATTAAAAGTTAAAATTGTCATCTCACCTGTCGCATGGATAGACAGAGTTGGCTCTTGACTACCGGAGTGTAGAATTGTGAGTCGCTCGTTGTGGTCTGAATCGGCAAATTCCTTTCTCTTACAGATCTTACAGCTCTGGTGCCGATGTATTCGCGGTACTTCGGCCAAGTGAAGTCACCTCGCTCTGCGAGACTGACGCATTTCGTGTTGAGTCGAAGGCCAAGAGAAGTGCCCGTGTCAGCGGCGAAGATGAACGAGGAACCACGATGACAGGTTATCTTCAAACATCCTTTCTCGTTATTTGAAAGAAAACTAACCTCAGTGCTTCGCGCTGCAGCTTTAGTGTCGAGCCGAAAACCCACAGAGACTCGTACATAGCAGTTATTAAGGATCTCCGAGATAAAGCCGGGGTAGACGATGCCCGATCGGCCCGGCTCTTGCACCTCGAGACACTGGCCCAACTAGATAAATAGTTTCCTTTTCTTCTTGAAGAAAATGATTCACCTCAAAAGAATGAGGATGCACCCGTGAAGATTCGAAGAGAATCGCTGGCAGTGCGTGATCGCTAGCCCATGCAAGTCGTCCCTCATTGGAAATCAGTTGGACGGACTCTTGCTGGGCAGTTGATGCCCAGCCGACGGCGTGGCATCTCTCATGCGCCAAGTGAATGCTGTGCTTCTGCTTAGCGTCATCAAGCTGAAACGATTTGTGATTGTCTTTCCGATCGCTTACAGTATAAATGACGATTCCACCGTGATTCTCGACAACTTCCGCTAGAAACACCTTTCGCGGATCGACGGAGTCTTGAATTTCAAAGAAACCACCCGTCTGCAAAAAGAGAAATAAATCGAGATTGCAACAATGCAAAACCTGCACAAGCTCCTTCAACTTCTTTCCCGCTATTGCACGTTGGCCCTCAGAAATTCTCGCTAGGCTTCCACGCTTCTTCGTGTCATCAATTATCAGTCGATTTTGAACTATTTTAAACCTGAAGCGGAAAATAAAGCTGCAAAAAAAAAACCGACCTTGGACTTTTCAAATATTCTTCGTGATTATCGGTGATCACATCGTCGACGGAAACAAAAGTCTTCCCGCCCTCGTCATCAAGAAATTGCACTAACAATTGAGTGCCGACAACAACCTTAAAACGATTTTCACTCCCTTCAAGTGGATTCTCACCTCGATAGCTGCCCATCGTGGCGGATCCCGGGGTCGTTCGCCGCGAACTATCAACGTTTGAGTGACTCCAAACACCTTCTCGGTCACACTTCGCTCAAAGTTTCTGAAAGAAAAAGGCCATTTCTTGTGTTCTTTGTAAAAGCAAAAAATTCAATTTCAAAGTGCGTACCGAACGTGCGTGAAGAGCACGGGTTCGTTGGCGGGAAGCGTGCCGGTGAGATCAAAGTAAGAGTCCCATTCGAAGCCGTCCGTCCGCTCCGCGGGCACCTTTGTGAACTCCACCTAAACCATAAAAAGGAAATTTAAGAACAAAAAACATAGCGATTTCATTTGAAAATGTATACCGTACCTCGAAATGCGTCCAGTCGATTGGGTTTTTCGCTGTAAGCGCCTTCATATCAACGACCATAGCGTCTCGGGGGGCTTGAGCCCCACACTGGCGTCCACGGCAAGTGACTCGACCCGTACGTCCGAACTTCTTCTCCTCTCCCACTGCGTCGAGGCTCCCTGTGAGTAGTCGCCACCTCGGTCAGGGACTGAGTGAGGAGAGCGAACGAAAAAGACGTGCAGAAAAAGTGGACGAACTGCAAAAATCGATGCACGTTTCTCTCACTCAGAGTTTGGTGAGGGCTCTGAGGATATACATCGCGATCTTAAACGACAAAGGAAATTCTTCAAATCACGATTACATATTCGTGAGCTTCCACGGACAACTACAGTGAGAAACGGCGTTCAGGCTATAAACTACAGGCGCGAACCATGGGCGCCGCGGCCGTTACCATTGGCATTTACAGCGCGTGACCAGGCGATTCAGTCCGCGCAACATATGAAGACTTTGCGGAATTCCTCGATAAGAGCGAATGGGAAAGGACGACTTGTGGTTTTTGCACGAGAACGAGAAGCCGAGGCGGCGTTTTGGCGAAGGCCCGCGCCGCGGAACGGGCCCCGGGCGGCGGCCCCCTTCGCCGCCGAGAGCCGAGTCGGACGGCGCGCGAGCCGCGTCGCGTCCCTACGGTACCCAGTGAGCGGGGACGCCACGCCCACCCCTCGCACACCCCCTCCCCCCTCTTCCCCCGTCGGCCACCTCTCCTCTCCCCCGTCGCTCCGCTGCTGCCCCCTTGCATGTGTGGAGCTCGGGTGATGCGGCGAAGAGGCCCCCCTCCCCTCGACTACTCTCTCCGGAGATACTTGAGCAACTAACTTCGTCGAGGAACATGAACAAGGCAGTTAAGAGAGAGAGACTTCTTTGGTGTTAGGATTTCGTGAATGCAGGGTTTAGAAGTTTTGAGACCTGCTTATCGAAGAGCAGAGGTCAGAGCCCCTGGGGCGAAAACAACAGCAACAAGAGCGGTCAAGATCGTGATTGTATGTAGAATAGCAAACATTCAGTCAAAAATATGCTTGTTGCCTGTTTCCAGCGAGACGGCAAAGGCAAAAAAACGCCTCGAAATTGCGATGCAACTTGTTTACGTGCGAAGAAGGGGCAACGTGAAAATTGAGTGGCAGAAATGCGAGGAACGCCTGCGGGAAATGTAAATAATCTCTAACTTGTCAACATTACAGCAAAGCAAAGGTCTTACGAAATGACTCTCGAAACGAAAATGCTGACGATCTCTTCAGAGCTGTGACGACTACCAGCCAAGACTGTAATTTCATGCCAACTCGAGTTCAAGAAGTGCTGATTTAACCAACAAAATGTCTATACTAATTGTTGGTGGTGATGGCTGTGCCGAGTGTAATACAGAGGCGAGCAGGCAGGCGAGCGGGTTTATTGATGCATTCCACGCCACGACGTCAGCAGCAGGCGGAAACATTCCATTGGCGTCAATCGTCGAAAGGATTCATTCATGCGGCGGCTCCATTCTCTTCTCTTCTCAAATCATCGAGGATTTTCCATTGAGGAGGAAGTGGAGGAAAGCCGAGGAACAGAAGTGCATCTGAGTCTTGAAACATACACATGGCTGAATCGTGTAGCAAGTCCTTTTTCAGTGAAAGTCTTCTAGTTTGAATGATTTAGTAACGCGGATGTTTTTATTCTCTAAAACAAGAGGCAACTTGCATTTAGTCTTGGCACATTCACATGCCGGTTTTTTGAGGGACTCATTTTTCTCGCCATCCGCTGTCAGGAAGATGCCCAAATGTGTGTGCATCGTGGGATGAGCCGCCTTGCTCTTCCTTCTTTCCCCCATCGACCACGGGTTAATCCTTCCAAATGTCGCGTTTGCCACGAGAGCCCTTCCCCTACGCATGCGTGTCGCTCTTAATCCCTAACCACTACCTCGGAACATAATGGTAACTGTGGGTTTGAATAGTGCAGTCTCTTCGTCCTTCTCTTCTTCTTCGAGGACTGTATCTGAAGACTCCATATGCGCACCCGGTGGAGAGGGGTCGGGTGGACACCGGCGTCGCATATGTGCAAAAAATACGGCTCAAAGGTCAAAAGGCGAGGTGGCGCCGACTCACAGCGGGAGCGCCAGCCCTAAAATCCCACTATTCATTTCCAGACTGCCTTGAATGCTCAAGAGTCGTCTCTTCAAGGTGCACATATTTGATGAGGTGGTAGAACGAAGCTCTTCTGATAATCGTATGACTCCCAGAATTTGCAAAGATTTTCAAGGAACTTTTCCGAGAAAGACAAACGGCTGAAAATGATTTATTCCTTTCAGAAAATATTCTAGTCGTTCCGGGTTCGGGACGCCGCAGCTGCCAAGGGCGCCACCATTCTTTCCTCGACGTCGTTCGCCTTATCTTATCGTTGAGAGTCGTTTCGCGTGCTGGGCGCTGAAAAGAAGAAGGAGAGAGAGCGCGGTAAGCGGGCCGGGAGACCGCGCCGCGAAAAGGAACAACGACCTCGCTGCCCACGAGGGAACCGGGAACCGGTTCGGAAGATGGGAGATGGCAACTCCCCGCCACACACGGCAGCCGGCACACCCACTCACCACTCATCGAGCTAAAAAAGAGATCAAAATGGGTTACAGTAAAAAGAGATGCCTTCTAGAAACACTGTTCAAGGGTTCTTTGGTTCATTCGTTGTACCGGTTGAAACCTTTTATTCGTCTGTAGCTATGTCCACTCTGTGAAACGATACTTTTCCCCCCTCTAGCCGTTGTCTGCAAAAACTAAAGAATAGAATCGTCGTGCAACTGCTTGTCGAGTCGAATGTGTCAGTGGGCATCGGGGCGAGGCGGCCGGGCCAGCTCGGCTTGACTGGCACACGCCGCTCCACTCGACACGTCCCGGCGCGGGATTTCAATTTCTCGAGAGCCCGGCCAGGCCGCTCTCTCTCTCTTCCTCTCTTCCCGCATTTCCGTCCGTTTTTGAGATCTGCAAACGTCCCTCAAAATCTGACATGTGACCCCTCCCGGCGAGTCGATTCGCATGCAGAAACTGCTACTTTTCAACAAACCTACTCAGAATCTACAGTAACACCTTCTTCAGGAAACCTTATTTAGAGCTTCGGCAAGTCATTGAAAGGAATAAAATCGTATTATGTGATTAGTAGCCGAACACATGTTCAACAAGTCGAATGAGTAAATGGCTTGTCACGAACATGCGGTCGATCTGCCTTAAGAGGCCGGGTCTCTTATTGTCTCGGAGACGGCGGGCAGTGAGGGTCGAGAGAAGGACGGCTTTGGAGAGAGTCCCGAGGGGGAGGCCGCGAGCACCACCCGCTGCGAGCCGTGGCCCTCGTGGACGACCGCGAGGCGAGGGCGCTCGCGCCGACCGGCAGATGCTCCACCCTCCCCCATCCCGAGAAACCCTCATTCACACTATTGTTCCCGACAACTTGCTTCATGCTGTTTCCGCTGTTCTGTAGATCCACATCGTTGTTGTTAGTCTTGATCGGCAAGCTTTAAACTTTGAAGGGTGACCCAGTGGTTCACCTTGACGACCTTCTTTTTCAGTTGAACTTTTCGACACCGCAGCCTTGTCGGTTCAGCATTCAACCCCCAAATATTTCGTCTTTCAATGCCATTGCCTCAAGGTTTTCCTTCTAAACTGTTTCCCCAAACCCTCGTCATGGTACGGTATTGCCCCGTCTTGTTGGGCGGAGGCGGCGGATGGCGCAGCGGGTGGTTGTCGCAGCCTGAATCGTCTTCTTCTTCGTCCCATCTCCTCCACCGTCGTGGAAGAGACGGCCTTCTTCTTCTTCCTCGCGACAGCCGTTAACACCTTTGATTCATTACGGTGGGGGCGACGCTTACGACCGTGCAAAGGAGAATTGCATTGGCGCGCCTCGAGGTCGCGTTTTCCTCCTGCTCTTTGTGGAGAATGTTTGAATTGCTAAATCCGTTCTCGTTCTCATCATTTTCCCCGTTTTGCCCTGCTCTTCCCCTTTCCTCTGGCGGTCCAGATCAAAGCGTTTAGTTGTTATGACGGTTGAGCTGCTTCGGACGAGCCCACAAGCTTCCCAAGGGGGTCGCACACGGGAATTTGTGCGCCATCCGGCATCGCCCCTTCTTCTCGCGCGACCCTTTCATATGCGATCCTGACAGACTTGAAAGCGCCGGCGACGATCTCGTCTCCTTTAGTCCTAAGCGACAGCTCGCCGATGACCCTCAACAGGCGGCTCCTCTTTCATCGTTGCCGCAAGAGCGTTTGGTCAACGCCTTCGGGTTCAGCTGCCACTTGCTGCCTGGCTTCCTCGACTGGGCGTCGGCTTGGCAGTTTCTTCAGTGCGGTTGAGACTCTAAATAGGTTCTTTTCAAAATTCTCCCCAACCCCAGCCGGCTTCCATGACTGAGCGTCAGCTTTCTCATTATCAGTTCGTTCTTTTTTACTTGTTAGAACTCTATTTGAAGGTTTCTCTTCTTTACCGTTTTGAACGATGGAGTCTTATTGTTACCCAGGAGAAAACGAGGTGTTTCCCGGTTGCGAGGGCAAAAGGCGTCAATTGCGCAATGGCCTGATCGCATTGTGCCGGCCTAAAGGGACTCTTCAAGCAGGTGCTTGGCCCGGCTCCCGCCGTGAAAATCGGAAAATCGTCCGCCCGATCGCCTTACTAATCCTAAAAACATGCGCGCATATTCTCGGATTTCATCCCCGATTCCGATGCTGGAAGTCTTCTCTTCCTTCTGCGCAGATTTCTCACTAGGAAGCCTGAAAGGGAAGGCCGTATCATAATCGTATGCTAACAGGATCTGCTCCTCGCCACGCTTTGCGAGATTTCACACGGCTTCTCTCTTGCCGTGCGCGAGAGCCCGAGAATTTGCATCCACAAGCAGGTGGGCGATGAGCCTTGCCGAAGCTTGAGCCTCGCGTCCTCATTGCCAATGCCACAAACATGTCTCTCTCGGCGAGAAGCATAGGTGACTACAGTATCCTCCCTCCCGCCCACAGACCTTCCTCTTCCCTCGCTCGTCCTCCACCTGGGGATCCGGGCGCAAATACGCAGTTGGTGCGTTAATCGTATGCAAACTGCCCCGCGGCGGCGCGACGGGCTCGTCTCCCTCCTCATGTCCCGTTTTCACATAGACAGCCCACGCTCACCATCCTTGGAGCCACACCCGCAAGGGGAGGAGAGGCAGATCTGCATAAATCGAGTCCGCATGGGATCCCATCCCGCAATCGCCACCCGTCGTCATTCTTCGCGCTGTTGGCTCGTGGTTACTGTGGTTCGAGCGCTATTGCAGCGATTTTAAGTCTGAAATCCTGCGCCAAAGTATCACTTGTATTGCAGAAGGAAGTGCACGATGGAAGGAAGTCCGGTGACGAAACGAGCTCGCGTCTGGAACCCTGCTCTCGACGACATTGTCAAATCCGAAGGTTAGCTCTCTTTTGAATTGCAAGCTAATATAACTAGACTCGAAACAAGCTGATGGCCGAGAATCCCCGCTAGATCTTCACTTGAATCAAGGCGTTGGACCCACAAACGCCTTAGAGTTTGCGCGGCTCCAACATTCACTGGCTGCAGCTGCCGCGGCAGCAGTTCAGCCTCAGGCAGCACTTCCTGTGTCAAATGCCATACCCTTTATCATGCAGGTAAGCCTTTTCCATTTTCGTATTTGTTGGTATCGCTAGAGGTAACATTTTTTGACGGTCTCGGCAGTTCTTAGAACTTTTCAGGGTGTGCAGAACTTCCAAGAACATAAAGTCTTCTTGAATTTAGCTCTAAAACACACAAATCGTTTGCTTTTTCAGAACTATCTACAATTCGCTATGGCGTGCCGGATTCAACAGCAACAACAACAGCATCATCACGTGAAGAAACAAGTGGCAGCGGCGCCTTCCATGTCAAGGAACGACTCAATCCCGACACTTCCGATGTCTCACACTATGCCCACAATCTTCTCGCCATTCGCTGCACCGCCGGTCATCTCAACTTCGCCAAACACTCCAACCGGTAGGCAGTTTATCTGTTTCCTGAAAGAACACTCTTCAAATGCCAAAGCAAACAAACGACCTTTCAGGCTCACAAACAGGCGTGACGAACCCGATCGTGCAGTCAGTTCTTGGCGCATCGTCAGTGAACGAGAATTGCTGCGCCGTCTGCGGGGCGGCCTTCCGTCTCACGGGCGATCTGGTTACTCACATGCGAAACAATCACCGGCAATCGCGCTATCGACGGCGTCAACCCGGCGTCAAAGCTGGAGAGGACCTCTGACGTCATGCAAGCGTGCAGCTCTGAATTCAAAAAACTCTTCAAAATGTGATACGACATCGAAACTTCATGATGATTTCTCTAGTGGGAATAAATCTGCCTCATTATCCATGAGCGATTACCTCATTGTCAATCTTGAAAGGAGAGGAGAACGCCGGCATGGTTGGCACCGCCGGTTCCGGATTAGCACCTCGAGTCGACGATCTTGAAGGTGCCGCACCATAAGACCTCTGAGTTCTCTTCATACATTGTCCTCAATCCCTGCATCTTCTTTGACTAATCTATTGTTTTTGAGTGTTTACTGTTGTTCGAAAGTAGAAAAATCGGGGTCGGGTTGCCGGATTTGCGGTTCCTGGTTTGGCGAGCCTCGGAAACCAACCCAAGTAGTATTTGACTTTCCGTTTGCGCTTGAACTTTGTATGAAAGCTGTCCCTTGCGAAATTTCCGCCAATCATGAAGTGCGACATTGAGAGACCACCACCGGCTCTCATTGTCCGATGACAGTCGCACCTTGTTAGCCCCGGACTACTTGTCACTTGCCAGCTCTACCACAACCACAGCTCGCACCTGAGTTCACTTCGCCTCAGTCGGCCATGGGAAACGCTGGTGTTGTGCCTGGGAACACGCTTGTCTTCCCTCTCTTTTGCCCCTTCTCCCCTATGCGCTGGGTGATTTGCCCTTGCTGTCCGCGCAGCAGACTCCACCCCCTTGCAGGCAACCATATTCGTGACGTTCACCAAGTTCAATTGTCTGCATCGTCTTATTGTTCTTCTCTTTCTGGAGCAAACCCTGCCGGGCTTTCGGTGGCCGTAAAAACAGTGAGAAGGTGACCCGCGCTTGCTTTAGATCTCCTAGAGTTGAGCCGTAAATCATGTCCATCTTGCTGCTAGGGCATCTCTCACTTTTTTTTTCACTTTGCTCGCCGGATCGTATTTTGAACGCTCTCTCAGCGAATCGTTTTCTTTCAATGCAGAAGTTCCTATAAAGTTCTCGAATTTCAGGTGGTTCGCCTTAAGTTGGGAGAAACTATGAGGCGCATCGTTTTTCTTTTCGTTTTACTCGGTTGTATCACAAGAGGAGGACTTGCAGTTTTCCTTTCAGGTTCGTTATAAATTCAAGACGTATTTGGTTTCAGGCAAATGTCAGAAAGACTCATGCCAAAACGGCGGACGATGCTTTCCCGGACCGGGTGACACGCACTGGTGCAAGTACGTCTTTTCTAGTTTTTTTTAAAGAAAGCAAAACTAACCATGGCAGTCGGCGCTCTTTGAGCACTAGCCTCTCACCAAGCGTCTTCTTCCTCTTTCTTCTTCTTTCTCCGTCTCTTTGGCCTCCCGTTCGGCAAAAGAAAAGAATTGTGAAGGGTGGCGAGTGTCATAAAAAGGGCGCCCCCAGTGTGGACGGCTGAGCCATCCTTCCCCAGACCCGGACAAAGAGCCGAACACCCATGAATCCTTGGAACTGTCCGAGTAAGATTCATTGCCAAAACAAAGCGCGCCAAGCCGAACACCGAAAAGTAAAATCTCCCGTTCACATCGCTGCACGGACTATGCGGCTATGCCGCGGTAGCCGTGCGCACAGGATTAGGTCAAGTTGCTCATGGCAAACGAGACCCCCACCCAGCACCTGCATGCCCATCGAGGAGACGCGATTTTCTGTCGACTTTGAAGCGATTTTCCGCTTGAGTGCGCATATTTATACACTCGTTGAGGAGCAGATGGGCTTTCATGACTGGTGAAGAAAGGGCAAGGAGAGAGTTTCTTTGGCCGAGGCGTCAGGCACGGATTATGCCATATGATTGATGTCGCGTGGCACCGAGTGGGGCCTTTTTTCCTCTTTCCCCTCATACAAAGCCTTTCGAGAACTAATGTGGGAGTTGGATGAATTATTGTGAAATTTGTGAAACATAGAAGTTTCAGGTGCGCCGAGCCGTATTCGGGCGATTCTTGTGCCGTCTCACCTTGCGGGGAGTGTCGAAACGAGGGTCGATGCGGAGATTTCAACGGCACCTTCAAATGTGAATGTCCAGTCGGTAAGGTTTCTTTGCTTTTGTTGTAGACCTTTTACCGTCTTGCAAAATGCAGACACACAAACATAGTATGGGAAAGCCGCCCAACCCGACTGCCCACGTTGTTCCCAAGCAGGTTCGCGCGGGCCGGCGGCAACGGGCTTTTGAAGTGGTGGCGGTCGACCCAGGCGCCAACCGCCATGCGAGACGTTTTTTCGTCTCGTGCGCGAGGGAAAATTTCATTGACCATGAAGGCCTTTCGCATCGGAAAATGCAGAAAATTAGGACCTATGAAAACTTTCACATCGATTTCTCAGGAACGCCTTTCAGGATACGCTGGCTCACATTGCCAACTGGCCCTGCCGTCAGCTTGCTCGTCAAAGCCTTGTGGCACTCACGGGCTTTGTCGCCTCAACGACACTCTCAGCAATTATGATTGCAAATGCCAAACCGGCTGGAGAGGTTTGACCTTCACGAAGTTTTTCAGGAAATGATTTCAGGTCCGAAATGCACCCGAAGAGAACTCTGTGCGGCGAATTTTTGCCTAAACGGCGGTCGATGCTCATCAAATCTGACAAAAGGCTTGTCGTGTGACTGCCCAAGTGGTTTCCGCGGACGTCGCTGCGAACTTGACATTAATGAATGCACCGAGGCCTTCAATGTTTGTGCCAATGGTGGAACATGCAAGAATACGGTAAAAGTCTTCATTCAATCAATTCCTCTATTTTAAGTTCGGATCATTTGAGTGCGCCTGCCCTTTTGGCTATGCCGGCAAGAACTGCGAGAGACGTCTCACCTTTGGCGACTGCTCTGATCGCGAGCCATTTTCTTGCCGAAACGGTGGCTTCTGTGATGTCTCAGCAAATTCTACCAAGTGTATTTGCCCCCCTGGATATTCTGGTAAGTTTTTGAAACAAATTGGAGACCGAAACGTTAGGCCGATTCTGTGAATCGAGAGTGAGCAGTTGTGCGACGGAACGATGCGAGAATGGCGGCACTTGCATGGACGATGACCAAGGCGGCTTCCTTTGCGCTTGCATGCTCGGCTTTGATGGGAAACAGTAAGAAACACTCTATCACCGAACACTCCCTTTTAGTTGTGAACGCAATATCAACGAGTGCGCCCAAAACTCCTGCCACGAGGGATCAACGTGCATCGACGGAATTGCCGGTTACACCTGCGTCTGCCCTTCGAATCGAATTGGTTCGAACTTCTGAACTTTCAAGACGAATGCTTCAGGAATCCGCTGTGAATTCGAAAACCTTTGTGAGACTCAAAAGTCGTGTGCCAACGAAGGAACATGTCGAATGGACGCTCTTGCCGGAAACTACACATGCGAGTGCCTCGCCGGCTTCACTGTAAGCTAGCACTGAAACCTATATTTTCTAGGGTCAAAACTGCGAGCAAGACGTGAATGAGTGCTCTCTGTATTCGCCTTGCGAGCACGGAGCTCGATGCGTGAACACATACGGAGGCTTCTACTGCGAGTGCCCCATGGGCTACACCGGCGAGTTGTGCGAGGAAGACATCGACGAGTGTGAGACGATGGAGTGCTCCAACGGCGGTTTCTGCATCGACAGCATCGGGCATGCGAAATGTCTCTGCGCTCACGGTTCGGCCTCTTCAGTGATAGCTAGAAGTGAATTCAGGCTACGGCGGCCGAAACTGTGAAGTTCGATGTCCCGACGGGGCTGCAACATGCGAGGACGCCGTCGACTACTGCTTGAGTCAGCCATGCAACAACGGCGCCGAATGCGTGAATCGTCTCGATGGCTTCAGTTGTCTCTGCCTTTCTGGTTTGAATCTTTCCTCACTTACCCAATCTCCTCGCGATCAGGTTTCACCGGAGAACGCTGTGAGCACCGCGTCGACCCGTGCACGACGGGGCGACGCTGCGATAACGGCGGCTCGTGCGTGTCACATGGTGCCAACTTCACCTGCGCTTGTCCTCGTGGTTTTCAGGGCGAGCGATGCGAGCTGGTTCGTAAACAGCCCACTGCCTTCAGTCAAGAACCTAACTCCTTTCAGGACGTAGACGAATGCTCCAATGGTCGATCTCTTTGCCGAAATGGCGCCGAGTGCCGCAACACACACGGTGGGTACAGCTGTGCTTGCCGTCGAGGCTTTACCGGCTCGCATTGCGAAACGAACATCAACGAGTGCGAACCAGGTTAGCAGTTGAGACAGAGTCAAACTTCCTCAGATCCGTGCCTGAACAACGGAACCTGCGTGGATGAAATCGATGGCTGGCGTTGTCTTTGCCGACGCGGCTTTGGCGGCGTGCGTTGCGGTGTGAACATCGACGAATGCGAGGTATGTCTTTCAGAATGTAAAGAAGTATCGAACAGACAAATCCTTGCGAAAATGGCGCCACCTGTGTGGATCATGTTGGTCGTTACGAATGCCTCTGTCCGAAGGGTTTCTCTGGTCCCCGCTGCGAGAACAACGACGACGACTGTCGACCCGGGTATGTTTGCTTCTTCGAAAACCAGTTATGCCAAGCCGTTCAGTAAATGGAAACATTTTAGACTTTGCCTCAACGGTGGCCGATGCGTGGATGCGGTCAACGACTACAAATGTCAATGTCAGCGAGGCTTCATTGGTCGCAACTGTCAGACTTACATGGAAGTCGAACACTACAATCAGACGGACCGGTACTGTTTCTTTCATAAAAATTCGTAAACATTTAGACTGGAGAAGGAGCTCTGCGAGAGCTATAACTGCGGTCGACTGGCAGGCAATGGAGTGTGCGACGAAGTGTGCAATCGTGTCGCGTGCGACTTTGACGGCGGCGATTGCGCGGCCGGTCGCAAGGATCCTTTCTCGCGCTGCCCGTCGCCCTCCTTCTGTGCTCGAGTCTTCGCCGATGGGACCTGTGATGAGGTTTTCGACAACGACAATCAAGCAAAAAGCCTTCAGATTTGCAACAACGAGCAGTGTCTCTTCGATGGTTTTGACTGCGGACGTAACGAGAGCTCTTGGACCTGCTCTACATCCTGCCGTCGACGCTTCGAGGACGGACGCTGTGACGCGGAATGCAACACGGAGGCCTGTGCATGGGACGGAGGCGACTGTGAAGAACGACCAAAAACTGATGTAGGTCAAAGTGAATAGTTGAAGACTTCTGTTTCAGCTCTCAGGAGAGCTGGTCCTTGTCATCCTGGAACGACCCGAGACTTTTGTCCAAAACCTACACGAGTTCCTCTACACAATGAGCCGCAAGTTGAGGTCTTCGGTGCGGATTGCTGTGGACGAAGAAGGACGTCTGAAGCTTCGTGAATGGGACTCAGAAAATGGACCGGGAAACTTTGTCTCGGTGCCCAAAGAAGCGACTTCTCTGGTATGCCGAGTCTAACCAACGCAGAACATTGTTTGTTTCAGATTTCCGCGAGAACTAAACGCAGCAATGTTCGTCGCGGAGTCATTGTCTGGCTTCAACTCGATACAACAGCGTGCAAGGCGGACTGTTTCAGCAATGTCGATGCTGTCGTCGACTTTCTTGCAACTTCTAATGCTAAGCAGGTAAGAGCTAAGCGTTTCCTCACCAAGCGAACCCCTCTAGGGTCTCTCCGACCTCAACATGACCGTCTATGAAGCGTACGCCGAGCGTCGACCGCCACCTGGAACGACAAACACCTCTTGGGTCTTCTTTGTCGGGCTTGGAATCGTTCTCGTAGTGGCCGTCTCGGGAATGCTCGTCGTTAAAAATCGCAAAAGAAGAATGTTGAAGGCACCGATTTGGACCATTCCAGAATTCAGTGGTAAGCATGCCCTCTCAAGATCTGACAAATGAGTGAGGAGCGCGCGTCAACGCTCACGAACCCTTTGATGATTCGCACCTTTGGGGATAGGCTCCGGGGTGCTAACAGATTGTTTCTTCAATGATGACCTCGGGATCACACCTTTTCGTTCTCACTACGCTTTTTCATGAAGCGACGGCGGCTAAAGAATGTTGTAACTTGGAAAATCCCAAACTTTTGCTTTACGGCTAAGGCAAAACGTCGTTCCAGACGAGGTTTGCCCTTTGAATCGAAGCATCTTCAACTTGTAGTCTGGTTTTTCAAGCATAAATGTGCCATTTAGGTGACAAGAAGCCGGATGTTCCACCTGAAGAGTTTCTCCACAGCTTCCTCAACCCAGCCAACATCAAGAGAAGGAGGCCAGACTCCACCTACATGCAATTTGGCCCCGTGGATATCTTTTCGGGACGTGAGGAATGCACTGTAAGTTCTTTGGGCTTTAAGAATGCAAATCTGTAAGGATGAGAAAATCTCTCATAGGGGCGGTCACTAGGATTTGGTCAAAATCGGACCTCTCCCATCGGAAAACTAAGTAATAGGTTTTGAAGAGCTCATCAAGCCGGTTCTGAGGGTGTTTTTCCCAGACCGTTTCGATCTCGCCTGACCGCTCCCAGAGACAGTGCTGTGAAAACCTGAAAATATTCGGCTAAATTTTCCATGAGGACCAAAAATTCTGCTAAAAGCGGCATTCAACAGAGCTCGACAAGCGGAACAAAACGATAGTAGATAGTCGTAGGCTCAGATAAACTCTGACCGCTCAAAACCCTGTTTACAGCCGCGCAGGTGCCGTCCGAGAATCTTCTTTGGCACATTTACCATCGAAGACCTTCGATCCAGAAACAAAATTTTGGTCCGTTAGAATCCCCGCATTTCAAGTATTCAGTTCAGCCCAAAACACCTTTCTGGATCCTTGCACCGTGCGGAAACGGAGGCCCTGCAGGGACCAAACCCTGCTAAAAACGCTCATTTGCATTGCTTTTTGAATAATTGCTATCGACAGAGCCGCAGAGGACGGTTG